>JALJVW010001283.1:18725000-18907500 GCA_024865655.1 Emberiza elegans | reverse complement strand
GAAAAAGTACAACTTCACAAGCTATAATTTATACCTGTCCTTATTATAACGGTAATAATCTGAAAATAACAGACAGTTAGCAGTTAGGGGAATACAACCATTCAAAAAATGTTATTGGTATTTTCCATCATTAAATCCTAATTATTTACTCAGTGTGTTGTGTCACGTAAATTGATCAATTTCAGCTCCATATTACTTTCTCCAAAGCCAGAGCCTTCAAGCAAAGAGTGATAAATCTTTTGCTTTCCTCAGTGTGCTTCAGTGTTACATAGCAATTACATCCATTCTGATTTTATTTCATCCTGTCCATTACAAATATCTTTTTACTACAGTACTTGTTAGTTGCTTTAAAAACTACATTTTGACTTCTTTCTGATGATTTTAAATTACTTTTAAAATGAATTGAGTATTTCTAGAAACTGGAAGACAATACTGTCAAGTTTTATCCACAAAGAGTGCAAGAATGAGAAATTTTTATTGTATATAAATTAAACTAAGTTTTCTAACAGTAAAACCAAAATAATTGTAATGTAAAAAGCATTTTGTTAGGAATATGTGATACCCCCTTTTTTAATGCTACATAATTACTAAGACAGAAAATTAAGCTCAAACATGGACTTCAAATATTCACACTGCAATACTGGGTATATTGGACTAAATCTAGAACTGCCAAAATAAACTATAGATACCCAGTCAAACTAAATTCTTTTACCATTTATATTTCTGTTAAAATCAGTATTTTAAACACTCTACTACATAAGTCTAATAAACTGAAACCATTGAAAAACTGATGTTAAAAACCAGTAAGTCATACTCTGAAAATACACCCTGATGGATTTTTGCATAGCAACAATGGGTGCAGTTTTGAAATATTTCCTTTATCTATTTCTCATACGGATCTAACTTTGTATTTTAGTTTAAAAATCTGGGGTTTTTTTTTTGTCTAATAATCTTAAGTTACATATATGTGCAATCTATGTACTTCCATTGTTTTACTGATATTTTCTATTCCGACTACTTTTAAAAACTTCATAATGAGAAATTATGATACTGTATTAGATAAAACACACATACCTGTCAAATGCTAGTTCCAAATGGAAACTTTTAAATGCCTGTTAATTACTGGGTTTTGATCAAGTGACACCTCTTTGGTGACATTGTCCTTGGTGTCTGGACACACACAGAAAGTAGGAGTCAGGGCAGAAATGACTGCTTCAATTCAGTAAATATATTTATATATTTATTATTCACATGGATAATAGTTAAGGTATACTAAGTGAACAACTAAATGCATACATAGTAAGATGCAAATATAAATTTTCTGTAAAGTAGACTGAAATTTTTCATCACACACATTACAAGAATAGCCAAATAAAATGAAGCAAACATTTGTTCTCAACAATTAAGAATACAGCATTTTAAAAAGGCATTTCTATCTTTAATGGAAGAAAACAAATATTCTTGCTAACAAAGCCAACACTAAAATTTTTCCCTAACTCAATGTAATCCAAACAACAAGAAAAATTCAAGGCCAGGACAGAATCTCCCTAACACACACAACACTGATGTCCTATACTCACAGCTACTCAGTATCTGAAGAAGATACCTCACTGTGTCAACAGACTGTTAGCATGTCTCATAGGCTAAACTTTCAAGCAAGACATTAATCTGAACATGCTCAAAAAATCAGTATCTCATAGCAGAAATAAAATTGTGCTTAAACAACTTCTCTTCTTAGGAAGGATTGCTGAAAAAATTCTAATAGGAAAATTAACAGGTGTCCACACTGCTTTGGTGTCTTGTTAACCAAGCTTCTACTCTGAATCCATTGTATTCTGATGTTGCAGTCAAGAAACAGTTAGATGAGTTAAAAGATTCCTTTTAATCATGCTTGACTTCAGGATTTTACAAATTACTGGAATTCTGGTTATGTAACAGGCCAAGAGAAGGTAATCACTGTTTTTCTCCCCTCTAGAAATCCCAGATGGGTGTTCAACACAATAGTCATTACCTTTCTGAAATTTATACTGGATAGTAAAGGTGGTGATGCCAAATTTGGCTGTAATCAAAATCCAGTCAAAAATGAGTCTTATGATACATTACCAAGAGGCATATTCCAGCCTTTCAACCAGAGCAACACTGCATGTTAAAAAAAATTGGGATATTTGTTACTGCAGCATGTAAGAATGACTTATCATTTTACTCTTTGTGCTGTCACTTTTTAAAAAATAATGTGATTCTTCCTCCCTTTCATTTGTTTATATCACTTACGAGTTAAAGCCTTTGAAAAACAATCACAACTTCTAGCTTGGGAAACTACCTAACATTTTGTGAGAAATTTGGAAACAATAATCAATCAGCCTTTCGTTCTTCCTCTGATTTTCTACTCCCATATGCTCTCAAAATCCACACAGGACAAAGTTAATTACTTTTTGCCTTTTTCCAAGGCAGATCAGAGATCATGTCTCTCAGGCAAAACTAATTCAAAGTCCAGATAGATTGAAATTTCAAATAAGTCTAAGTCAGTAAACATTTGCATTGAAATTTTTGTGCCTAGTGGATCTTATATTTATAGTTATATATTTATATTTAGAAATGCTCTCTCTAGAAGCGCAAGTTCAAGATTAGCCAATTTCTTATGGAAATAAGTATCTCAAAGGAAAATAAACAGTTCATTTATCAAAACCATATAATGTCCTTCCAAATGAATGGAACATCAAGACATAGTTACTTCCAGCTATAACTATATAAGCTCATTAGCTAGATTATACTGGTATGACAATTTGCTGGTTTTATGACTAGCAGTACTTAAGTGGTTATAATTATAGTATCTGAAAGGTAGCATCCTAGTAAGATGAATGGAGAACATCAAAAATATTATGCTTTTTCCTAGTTGGCAGCCACATCCCCTGATGTAGCTAATGGGGTTTTTTGGTAGTCAGCATTTGTCAGGACAAGACAAATAGCATGTCTTTTGCCTTGCACAAACTTTTCCAACCTTTCCTGCTTTGAAAACAGTACTAATAAAAAACATATTCAAGTATAACACTAGCTAAATGTATGCATAAAAACCATATTCACACTATTCATCTTTTAAAAGTATGGTTCATATACTTTTTTAAACAACACCAATGTACTATTCAATAGTTGATAATATTCAGATTTTTTAAAAGGAATTTAACATCAGAAAATTTAAAAATGAAAATTAGCTGTCAGAAAACAACACAGATAACTGAAAAGCTTCCAAATTTCCATTTGGCTCCTCATCTTTGCTTTTTCTGTTTTGTAGATCAAATAAATGCTCAATATTTACATTGAATTATTTGGGGTTTAATTCTCGTTTCTGACCCAGTTTTAGAAGAAGCACCATATTTAATCATATTGCAGTAAGCACAATCCAAAACATTCAAAATTGCACAGCATGATGAAACATGTTAACCATTAACAAAGTCAGGTGTATAGAAACAGGATATAAAACAGATGTCAGAGAGACAGAACATTGCATAGAATATCCAAAAGAAAAACAAAAATATTGTATATGATTTATCTCAGAACTAGCAAACTTCACAGAAGAAAATAATGGAATCTTGACTATATGTATGTGAATGGTTTTACTTCACTTGAATGCAATTAGGACATGAGATCTACCCAGTAAACTGTTAAATCCCCAAGAAAATTTACAAAAATAAATTTTGTTCATAAGATAAAAAGAAATAGGAATATATTTTAAATAATTGCTTGCAACATCTTACGACATTTGACAGTGGAAAATAAAAAAAGCACCAGCAAACACACAAATGCTCTGCAAAAATTGTTGACTGACTGTACTTAAGAGAATTTCTTCTTAACACATTATAGCTGTTCTTTCTCTGACAGGCAGCTTAGATTGTTACAGGGGAAGATACTTAAAAACAAATGAGAAAAGACTAAAGGTATCGAAATCTGTAATAAATTTAGTCTATATGACATGAGAGCATTATTCATCAGTCAGAAAGGGTAAGTGATTTAGCTGAATTATACAGAAAGTAAAGTATTCCATATTTCTCGGCTATCCTAACAATTTCCTGTATTGATTTACCTGATTTCATCAGAAAACACTTTTTTGGTAAATCAATGAAGAGATACTTGAAACAAAAAACAAAATACCATCAAGAAAGCAAAAAATGCCTAACCACAGCCAGGACCTCCAGAAGCAAAAGAAGGAACTGTAATGGCTATTCACCTGTAATGGAAAACACAGCCTGATAATGGTGGGGAAAGGAAATACTGACATATATTGAATATGTGTGATGGCAGAATTATCTTAGGTCAGACCAAGGAAAGCTGAGAAATTTAAAAAAAAAACCCAAAAAACTAAATAATCAATTTATGCTATTATTGGATGGTATGTTAACCAGAATAGTAGTGCAATTGGAAAAAAAAAAACCAAAACCTCTGCAGAGGTGAAAACAGGTGAAACAAATTACCAACACTTAGCAAGTGCACAGGATTTATTTTAAAGTAGGTTTAGATTGCTCCTATGCAGTAAATGCCAGCTAACAGTCAAGGTACATTTTTCAGTTCCATGATCCAAAAGGTATTTAGTTAACACTGTCATTACTTTTCTATGGTATCAGCTGAAGTATGAGTGTAGGGTCATTTGGGAGACTTTCTTCAAAGTTCCAGCTGAGGAACTAACACTAAGGTAGATCTATCTAACAAAATTTAACAGTAATCACATTATATGTACTGTGTATTCTACTTCATTAAATGTTTTATCAAAATGCTCACACCCTAAAAAAGTATATTCCAGAGACCCACGTAAATAGAATCATAGAATCACTAAGCCTGAAATGACCTTGAAGATCATCAAGTTCAACCTTTGACCAAAGCCATTGTGTCAACTAAATCATAGTACTAATTGCTACATCCAGCTTTTTCTGAATCCAAACATATAGTAATATTGAACATATAGTGATGACATAAATTTTTAAAAGGTAGTCTAAATTAAGACAAAGTAAAACTATAATGGAAATTATTACAGCACCATTGCAGAAATCTGTGTTACAACCCATGCTTTTTATGAGAATTTGAAAAGAACAAGGGCAGAAATCAGCTGAAGAAACTCTAGGGTGAAGGTGAAGAGACAGTCCAGACAGACTATATATAGCATATTCATGATATTACTTTCATTTTATTTATATTCACTTTTCCCCTCACAAATATGCAGATATCAGTCTAAACAATTACACACCGGAACTACTGTGGTCTAATACCAGTACAGGGTCCTTCAAGCATGAAAACCTTTGCCTGTGAGTGCACAATTTAATATCACCCTAAGAGACTCTTCAACTTCAACCTACAAGCACATCTGATGCCAAAATCTATTTGCTAGAATGTGACCAAGTGTACTGATGTTTGGCATGCAAGAAACAAAGACTACCTAAATTAACACATCTTCCAACTATAAAGAACACTATCTGAGCTTGAACTCAAGTGCGGGGACCTGTTCAAGATCTGAGTTCCTCAAAACCTTCCCAAAGTAGACATTAAAATGACAATACACTTATTACTTATATGGGCTTTAGCATATTTGACTGGACATGTAGTTTCTCTCCTGCCTTATCATGTGTGAAAGGACTTAGGCTTTTCATTCTAATTTGAATAGGAACCTGCACTACTACTAGTATTTACAGATCTTTATAGGGGTTTAGCATTTATTTTCAGAATTTAATACTGCTTACATAAACATATTTATTTTTAACCATGCTTAAAGGTTCCTGCAGTTACAAAAAATACTGGAAGTGTAAAACAACCGTATTATGATCAACACAGTAACTTGATGTTTTGATGACAATTTCGTGAGCTTGAAGGAAAGCAAACTACTTGCACAAGACACCATGAGAAGGACTAGCAAAGGCAAATGCAGGTACAGAACAACATCTGAAAATGTGTCTGTCATGTTCCTATTTTTATCTACTTGCTGATGTCCTTGATGCAGATTTCTGTGATGCCTCATAACTAGAAACTCTTACTGTGGTTTCTAATTACTACATCTAAATAGTCTAATTAGACTACTGCAGAATGCTTTTCTTCATCCACAGACACGCACACTACCACTATTGATAGTATTATCTATCTGAGAGCTGAGTTCTGGGACATAAATTATCACTTCCTGTTGAATGACAAGGCTATTTCCACTCCACTAAAAAGGCCTTCCACTGAATGACTTTTGATCAGTGTGATTAACATGGATCCTAAAGGCCGCATCAGATCAAGTGAAAGTAAAGCATTATAAAAACAAAGGCCTTAAATTGTAAATTTCAGAAAACTGTGATAAACTGGCCAAGGACTTCAGAATCTCTTCTTGTCTTATTATCCCTAGTATTGATTGAAATCTCTCCACCTTGAAATTGTTGATGAGGACAAATCTATTGAGTCTCATTAAATCCAGCACAGGAATGAAGTCCCCAGAGCATTTGGGACCACTAAAGCAGATGCTACACATTTTAGAAAAATATTCTCTATCCTTGAGAATATGAACTACAGCTGCAATATGAAATAGACATCAATTTATTTCCATAAAAGCTCTAATGTAAAGGTGCTATTGTAGAATACACCATCCTTAAAATTTGTACTTAGAGAAAAAAGGTATGTAAAGTCAACCAAACTTGATAAAACAGGTTACACCTCAACTTGCTGCTCACTATAGCTAGACTTTAAAATCTGTGGTCCTCAATATATTTACACATCATTCAAAGCAAGTTTATGACCTCAGATTTATCAGAAATATTTTTTTTCTTTTTTTCAGTCTCCTGTTTCATACCACACATCAACATCAGCACAAAACCCTATTTTTCTTAATGGCAGTCTGTTAACATGAACTTTGAATACGTGAGCCAACCAAACTGCCTGAGCTACAGCACATAGTGCCTATCTGACCACAAACAGAGAGGTCATTGATCTTGCTGTAAGGGACAATATATCATAGGATGTACACGCTGATAGGCTCAATGCCATTTGAAGAAGTAGGAAAATATTCCTTTGTGACTGTATTTATGGAATAGCTGACACATCCTTATCTAGCTGTTGCAGACTGCATATTATTAATGCAGGGAGAAACCGAACACAGATTTGTCTGCAATAGTTTGTGCCTCTCTCATTGAAGCAAAAAAATAGACATTTATATTATTTCTATAGATGCTGAGTTCTCCAAAAGCCTGCTGTGACTTCAGTAGACATATCTTGTGATTTGAAAAATCCACATTACTTGATGCAATTACAACTGGCTGTTTTATACAGTTCTGATCAGAAATACAGAATAGGACTGTCACAATAAATGAATTCCTTTCCCCTTCCAAAGTTCTCTTAACTCAACTTGCCACAAACATTTGCTCTATTCCACTGGGACTCATGAACTTCACTTACTCCTTTTTTCACTGTTTTTTCCTTTTTTCCATATTGTTTTCAGGTTTGATATTTTACAAAAAGACAACTTAGCAGTTCCACAATAGTAATTTTTTAGCAGATATGAGTTGGCTTTTGCTAGTTTAAGAGAGCTTATTCCTCCACGTTAAAAATTTTGAATTCAACATCTCCAAACCAGCAAATTTTAGAGCCTTTTGTAAACTGGGACTATTTGCCAGTTATCTAAAATTAGGGCTTATCTTCTAAATCACAACAATCTTGTTATAAGGTAAGATAGGCAGAAACTTTAAGTCTAGACTGACTAAGAACTGTGAATTATCTTTCTGAAGAAATCTTAAATATTGAACCAAGCCCAGATTAGAAGTGGCTTGACCCTATAGCTATACTAATATAACCATCAATTTTACATATTAGTTAAGCAACTATTTTTCACAGGACAGGTCAAATTCTTTCCCATACTGAAGAAATACTGGCAAAATCTCCACTGCAAAATCTCCACTGTGCAAGGTAAAGTAACCTTTAGAAAAAGTTTTTTCATGCCTTAAAACAGTCTCATGAAAATCCAGTTTTAATTTCTTTCACATTGTATTGGTGTAGAACTTGTTTGGAAGAATATGGTTTTGTAGCCACCAGAGAAAATATGTCATACTGTCTTCCCTTTTTTTTTTTTGAGTGACTCAAAGGATTCATTTAACACCTTCAGAAGCACTGACTAGAGAATGGAAAGTAAAAAACTAGAACTCCCGACAACTCTATTCTCTTTTTTTTTAATTCTAGAATTTACTCTATCTTGCTCTAGACAGATAAATTCCTCCTGCCTTGTACATGTTCTAAACAACTTTGACAGAAAGTCTACTTGTAGACTGACTGAGCTACTACTGCAATGCAGAAATTATTTAATATCATCATTGTATCATCACTGTATCATCACTGCAGTCAAACTGTAGAGTTTTCTATGGTGTTTGGGGTATTTTCCACCCTTTTTTATATGCAACAGCTCTTTATGCTGGCATTCCACACAATTTAAAATTACCTTGGCAAACAACATCACATGGTACAGTGTCAAGTAGACAAGAATGTGCTGGACACTACAAGCCATAAACACTAAATAAACACACCTTTGGAAACCCAGTACTGATTCAGGGTTTGTCTGGTTTGACTCAGGTCTAGCTTCACAATTTTATTACAATCTGCACACTCTAAGTAAGATGACAAAGAGAAGAAAAATTTTTTGGGAAAAAGCACTGGCAATACACAACTTCAGAAGGCAGTTCCAAGATAGTAGAAGGCATGTGAAAGTTGTTTATAGAAATTCTTCCTTGCCTTCTTCCTCCTTAATCTTTCTAAGAAAGAAGCTAACATATTTTTTGCATTTCTTAGAGACTGAAAAATATATATAAGTTCATAAACCTGAAAGAAGTTCTGAGTAGTGAGTGTTCGGCAGATCATCAGGGTGAACGTTTTCCCTGACATTCACAAAAAACAAAACCATTCTGCAAATGTGCGTATTGTTCCAACTTTGTGAACTAGTTAACCATTTCAAAAGATATTATAGCAAAAAATTTTCCAGGTAATTTTTATAGAGCAGTTTTTTGTATCTTAAACCACTAATATTCTTTGTGATTCACACAAATACTTTGCCTAGGGAAAATAACATCTTCCCTTGAACTATGAAAATCAACTTGGAGAATTTAGTAATTGAAAGCTCCTGTCCTACAGAAGAGGAAGAAGAAAAACATAATTAACACTAAATCAGATAAATAAATTTATACGCTTGGCAATTCAATCCTACTTTTCTTCAGATGAAATGAAATCTTAATTTTTGAAGGCTGAACCATTCTATGCATGCAAGGGGCCATATATGCTGGTACGCAATCAGGTCGATAAACTCAGATACTCAACTATATTTTGGCTATAATAGAGAATAACAGAGATCTAAAAGATGCAACACTACAAAGAGCTTTGATTACTCTGTGCATTGATATTGTACAGATGGATATTAAAATGAACCCTATGAACATAAAGCAGAATAACATACTTTTTGATATGTTGTTTTAGCTGTGTGAGCATATTCATGGTCTTGCAGTACTTTTTGTATATCAGCACTGAGAGCCTCTAGCTGCTTTAGCAGCTCAGCCTGCTGTGTTCTATCTTCAATGTTTTGTCTGTAAAGATTCTGTAGCTCCTCTAACTCCTTCCTGTGCAAAACAAGCAATAAAGAGAAATTAAGAAAAAGAACAATGACCTCTGTTAAAAAATTGTATGCAAATAGTTTTATTGTAGATAATGAGCTTCCTATCTTCATTTATTTTTCTGTCAATTGTCTTACAAACACTGTAAGTTACATATAAAATATTTACCATACACTTTTAAGAAATATCTAAAAAAGTTACCTTTCAAAATTGAATGCCTTTCTATTTCCCTGTAATGCTTTAACCGCTCTAAAATAAATAAATTTTCACTACTTCATCTTTTTCTAATCAATATTCAGTTAACTCTTCAGCAGTAAGTCTCAAAATTTAAAATACACAGAACACATCAACTGTAAATAAGTTGCTGGGTTTTTTACCTAGAACAATCAGAAAGAGGTAAAGCTTTTTCCTGAACTTGCAGAGTATGTGTGAAGCAACCTTTTTCTCTGACACGCATCTACTCCCTAGACGCATGAATATGTTTGCTGATAAATTACTTTTTGTCTGCAGTTACAGCATACTGCAACAACCATAAACAAAGTAAGCGAAACCTTTGGTGCATATCATATAACATAATAAAAGCCTTATAAAGACAGTAAGAGGAACGGTGTTGTAATGCAACCATAGGACAGATCTAGTATAATCAGCTTTCTTAATAATTTCACTGTACTGCTGATGGATTTTCTAAATTAAGATCAAAGCACAGTAACATTTACTATAAACAATGATTAAGACTTTGAATATTTTCTGCAACATACATTGAAAGTACCAATGACTCTATTAATCTCTGCTCATGTATTTTCTACTTAATTCCTTTCTAATTCACAAGCACATTTCAAACTAGTATTACACAGAGATACCAAAATATATATTTAGCAGTCCAACTTTTCTTCCTTACTTCCTCAAAGAATTGTCTTTTTAACCTCTAACATATATGTAATATTTCTGTGACTGGAATTATCATTAACAGGAGCTATCACTGCAGTTTTCTAATGCTTCTGGAGATATCTAGGTAAAGACTCATAAAAAGGTAAGCAGCAATACCAACTTCATTGTCTTCTTCCAGAGAAAACAGAATGACAAATAAACAATTTTAAGGGAAATTCACAGAAGTTTTTCCTAAAACCTGTGCCACTAATTAGAATTTGTGACTGAATGATTATTCAATACAGATACATCTGAATAATTACATACGAATTTAAACTGCATGTGCAATACAACAGTCAGACAATTTTATTGTTAAAAAGCACCATTTCAGAAAGCCTGTTAAGAGAGCAACAAAGTACAACACTTAAGGACACACTAACCATGCTTACTAGGACTTAACACTAAGTCCTGGTGTTCTGAACCAATTGTAAAGTAGCTCCCCAAAGTTAACAAAGGTAGAGATACACTAAAGACTCCTGATGTATGAAAGTGCAACTGCAGTATGTATTGCATATGTCCTAATTTAATTCTGTTCAGAAGAATAGCAGCAGAACTACAGACAAGTGATATATTAGGGCTTTCTGACAGCTCTACAACTGACAACTCTCTTTCAAACAAGCTCTTCTTTAATTTCCCTGACTGCATGTATACAATTGAAAATAAAACATCTTTTCACTGCACTTGAAACACAGATTATATTAATTTTGCACAGGTTCTCCAATCAAATCTTCATTTTGTTGTGGAAGGGAAAAACATGGAATAATGTTGAATCCTCAAGACCAGTCTGCTATATTGCTACTCTTTAATTTGTATGCAAACATCAATGCAGTTATCTGTGTCTGTCACCCGAGAATGCAGTATTATGTGTTCTCTAATGGTCTGTCCACAAAGTGTATTCAGGTCAATAGGAAGCTTTTTTGTTGACTTTATCAGACTTCCAGTTATATCCTTAAGGGGAGGTGGTGGGAGGGGGAAACTAAATCTTGCAGCCAGCCACACAAGAATGACAGCACAGTCAGAACACATTAACACATTTGTTTATGTTAAATTCAAGGCTTTTTAAGTGTAAGAAAATTCAGTCACAGTTCCATTATAATACATTCTAGAAATCAAACTTTATTTATTCATACTTGTACTTTAACTTGCTTTTGTCTTTTTGAATGAGGCACTATTTTTACATTGCAAATCAATGGGGGAGCCTTCTTTTATTTCACTTTTACAGACCAATACTGAAATTACGCTAACCTTTACCAGGCACTATTCAGTACCAATATTGCAATACAAACAATTATGCATAAATAAGCACTTTGATAGCAAATGGGCCAAATCAAGAAGGGGAGTTTTAAATTAGGAACGGCAGGGATCAAAGATGTCGATGAAATGGCAAGTAAGGGAGCTGTGGCCTGGACTGGCAGGCAAAAGGAGACAGATAGATACAGACAGAAAAGATCTTGTGATGAGCAGCAGAATGTTCAGGGAGGATGTTCACTTTATGCACATAAATAATGGAGTGCTGACAGTATGAGGGAGGTTCACAAGAGTCTTCCTGGTGAGAGGAGAAATGGGTGATAATATCTTCACAAACAACTCATTCTGAAAGAACCAGTGAAGTTCTGGAGAAATGGTGTGGTGGTCTTCATGCATATCAAGCCACTCCAGTTTGTTGCAGAATCAAGTGCATACTTTAGGGCAAAATGTGCAGGCTTACTAGACTTATGAATATTAACTTCTCCAGCCAGGGTGGGCTTAAAGCTAGTTTTCACAGCCATGCAATGCATGATGGGGGTGAAGGGGAATCACAGCTTACAGGTGGAATGTAGTAGGTGATTCAGGAAGGCTTTATCTTCCTAGAACCTCAGCCAATGGGGAATGGAGGATGGGGGAAACATGCAGTCAGGAGTTTAGGACAAAGGAGGCCGTGTCTTCCAAAAACCCAAGACTCATCTGTGTTCATTGCAGAAACTGGTCTTTTACAGTGTGATTTTCCACACCAGCTCAACTGGGTGCCTTTCTGAAGCTGCTGTCCAAATAGACACAGCACATCTTCATGGAAGACAACAGGAGGAATGAGAGATCTGTCTGCACCTGCTGGACTCCCTGGGATCACAGAGACAAGGTGGAACAACTCACATGACTGAAGCACCACCATGCATGGATATAGGTTCTTTAGGAAGGCTATGTTCAAAAAGAAGGTTCTGGGAAACTAGAACAGTCAACTGCATCATAGTCCCTGGGAAGGTGAGGGACCATGTAGTGGAAAAGATGATCACTGGGAATCATAAGAGGAAATAATATTTACAGATTCATAGACTATTCTGAGTTGGAAAGGGATCACAGTGATCATTAAGTATAACTCTTAAGTAAATGGCTTGTACAGGGACTGAACCCACAAATGTTGTTAGCACCATGCTCTTACAAACTGGCCTGGCAGCCTTCTTTGAGGCAATTCCCTTTTCTGAAGGAATTCCAATTGCATAAGGGGTGAGCACCGGATGTTCTTCTTTTTGATTGCAGTAAGACTATTGATATAGTGTCCTATAAAATTCAATAGACAGACTGATAAGGTACAGGCTACATATGCAGACAGTAAAACTGTCTGCTTAAAACTGTCCACCACTTGAACTGGTAGAACTACTGGGTTTGAAGAGTTGTAAGCAAAATTAAGCTCAAGGCCACACATTAAAGGAGTAACCTCGGGGCTAACATTAGGGCTACCACTTTTCAACATCTTCATTAATGACGCAGACAACGAGACAGAATGCACCACGGCAACTTTGCTGATGACACAAAAAAGGGGGATTGCACAAAAGATGCTTGGCTGCCATTGAGAGGAACCTTTACATACCAGACAAAAGGCAGGACAGGAACCTCATGAAGTTCAACAGAGACAAGTGCAAATTACTGCCCCTGGTGGTAAAAATCCTGTGTAAAAGCACAATCTGGGAACAGACAAGCTGGAAAGCACCTTACCAGAAAATGCCCTGCAGATCCTGGTGGACACCTGAATGGCCATCAGATAGCAATGCGGCCTTGTGCCAAATGCCAATGACATCCTGAGCTTTGAAGAGGATACTGCTGCCAGCAGGACAAAGGAGTTGACACTTCCCCTCTAGTCAGAAATTTTAAAGCACATCCCAGTGCTGTGTCAGTTTCTGGGCTCCCCAGTACAAGAGAAACTTGGACATGGCTGGAGACAGCCAATGAAAGGCCACCAGGATGATTTAAGTATTGCAGCTTCTGCTGCATAGAGAGCAGCATAGAATACATAAAGAGGCTAGGAAAGCTGGGTCTGCTCAACCTGGAGAAAGGAAATTTCAGTGACAACTGAACTATCAACATCAATAAATACCTGATGGCAATCTAAAAAGAAGATGCAGATGGACTCTCATTAAGTGGTGCTTAGTGACAGGAAAAGAGGCAATAAGCACCAATAAAAACCAGATGAAATTCCAGCTTAACATAGTAAAATTATTTTTATCCATTGAAAGAGGCCAAACCCTGGAACAGCCTACTCAGAGAGGTTGCAGAGTCTCCATTCTTGGACATACTCAGATTGGACACTGTACTGGGCAGCCTGCTGGGAGGAGCATACTACAGCATCTCCAGAGGTACCTGTCTGCCAATTTCAGCCACTGAGTGATCTCTTTGATTCTGTTTCTAATTTGTTTGTCATGTGCTCAGAGTATTCAAAATCAAATTCAAAATATTTATTAACAGCTTACTCTAAGCAGCAATATCAGATAGACACCTTTTTCAGTCACTGCAGCAGGATAATGATGTCAAGTCCTCAGAAAACATTTTGTCTTGGATAAGCATGTAACAGAAGAAATAACCAAAAATTACTAACTGAATGTAACAAGTATAATGAGTGTCATTTAATGTATCAGAGCCATTATACACACACACACCTATACAGGCATCTGTACATACATACAGGCATCTATACATATACAGGCATCTGTACATACATACAGGCATCTATACATATACACAGATATATAAAAATAAATACATCTAAATATAAAATATACAAATTATACATTACATATAAACATACATTTAAATAGACACATAAATATACATATAAATATATATTACATATAAAATGTACAAATTAAACCTGTCCATATATATACATAAAAATACAAGCACATGGTGATAAAGTGTTTCAACATACCTTACACTTAAAGAAACCACAATTTTAAGAAAAAAGTAGCCATGAGCAACAGTAATTGAAGAAACAGCACTGTCAGCTAAGACCCAAACTGCAACACTTAAGTCTACTTTTTTCCATCACCCCAAACTTCCCATAAAATAACACACTATGATACACTGAGAGCTTTTAACCTTTTAAGAGTAAAGTTAGCACATAGTACTGAGAAATAAAAAAACACCACTCTGTCTCTAACCTATCTTAAGATGAATAGAATGGGAAATGAAAAAATTTACAGAAAATGACCTGCACACTTCAAGCAACAAGGAAGTGTGTGCTATGAAAAACAGTCTGATCTTTCTCACATCAAAATAGAAAAGCATCATTAAATTATTTGAGTCCCTGAAGTAAGATTGTTGGTACAGTAACCTTAGTAGACTTTGCTTTCATCATTTCAGGTTGATGCTACATGAAGACACCACAAAACAGACAGCAGCAAGATTCAAACATTTAACACCTTATCCGCCCAGTAATATTTAAGTCACTACTATTGCTTAGAGCAGAGACAGCTTTGGTGCCCACAAACATTTCCTTCTATCCCTAAAACATAAGATTAAATAAAACCTTTCCATCCCTGCAGGGGCAAGGGGCCTTATATGCCCTGATCAATGGTTTTAGAGTAACCTGTGGCTTCCCAGATATGTAAATGAAATGAATAGCTATTGTCATTCCACAAGCTATGGAATGTGCTGTGCTACAAACAAAATTAAAAATATACACATCACTTCAGGTGATGTTCTTAGCTTTGTTTCACCACCAAAATTCTGGTGAATATACTGGGACTTTGAGCATCCCAGCTGTCCCTGTTACCAAGGGAATACAAGATCCTTTGGGGTAATTAAAGAAATCTCGAGATCCTACTACCTGTAGTTTAAAAATACAACACAGTGACAGGTCCTACAAATTATGACTTCTTATAGAATAGCATAGATACTACAAAATGGTTTGCAGCACACAGCAAAGAATAACCTGAAAAATACAAGACCAGCAAAAGAAGACCTGAGTAAAAATCTGACTGCCTCATAATTTAAAGCACACCAATTAATAGTAACTGCATTGGAAGGGGTGGTGGGCGGGGTGGGGGCACACATGGTGGGGGAGTAAAAATAGAAACATTATTACAGAAAAAAATAGTTGTAAAATCATCAGGGATAGAGTTGGACTAGATAAGAGTCAAAGGAATGAAGTCATGGCCCACATTTCCACTAAAAACACTGGGGCAAGAAATTAAAATTCATTTTAGAGTAGATTTTACTCTATTTGCAAACAGTTTAATATTTCCTGTATACTTGTGACAGCATGCTCAAGCCTCAGTGAGTCAATCAAACCTCTCCAGTTTGATGTTCAGAGCTCCACCAGAACTGTGTCAGACCACAAAGTTCTAGGCCCTGGTATTTAGCACAATTTTAAAGCAAAAATCACCAAGCTTGATAACATAAAAATGGAAAGGTTACCATGGACTCTAAAGAAATACAGAAAATCTGTACTAAATTAAAACATGAAAAATATAACAAGAAAACACGTGTCACAGGTAATTCAGAAGTTTGAAATGAAACTCAGTAAGGTGAAGAGTGCTTTGCAAAAATTAGGCCAAAAACAAAAAGGTAATGGCATCTTGAAGACAGTCATTATACAGGATGTATCCTGTAAATACTGTTTGGTCACCAGTCCTAGAAAATTTGTGTTCCAAACCTCAAAAGTATGTAGCATACTGCCATATGGCAGTATTTTCAAAACCACCTTGTTACTGTGTAGAACCAGAGTTGCACTGGAGTATTTCTTCAAAGTTTGATCTCTACTAATTTCCTGAAGAAAACAATTCTCTTGATGTCTACAGACACATCTACTGTTAAACTACAAAAAAACTCTTTCCAACAAGCTGACAGATATGCACAACACGGGAAGTGGTGAATGCACAAGAAACAGAGCACTAGCCCAGTATGTACATATTCCCTTGGAGACATTGCTTCTGCAATTGAACTTAGCACATAACGTAAAAATTTTGGACAGTATTACCAAGGTGTCAGCAGAAGGGGTATTTTTCTGAATCTGTCTATGCTGTATTTGAAAGAAGACACCAAATGAAGGAAGCCGGTTGCCTTTCTTTGTTTCTGCTTCTAGAGCTTGTTTCTAATAATTTCAATTGTGTTCCTGCTCTGTTTTCACGGGATGAGAGGGTGGGGAAGGTAGGAAGGCAGCAAACAGTGAGACAGAGCACTGGAAGAGCAGACACATTTGCAAGTCAGATTGCCTTTTTCAGCTCTGAAGTTTGAAATTGATTATGGGAAACTGAAGATACTAAGGAGGATGGGGTATTTTCCACACTATTTGTCCGAGAATTTTCTGCCAGCATCAAATGACAACCAAGCATTCAATGTGATACTTTCAAAATAACTTTTAAATGGATTTTAAAAAACCCCAACAACATTACCATAAACAGGAAAAATTAAATGCTTCATTAAGTCAACACAGTCACAAGACTTTGGCCTATGAAAATGAGAAGATGGAAAGACTTCATTTTCTCCTCAGATAGTTCCTTTAACTGGGGAGTTGTTACTTTAACTTAAATTAAGAGTTTGTCTTCTTTTAACAAAGACTTGTTTAATTTTGATGCCATTTTTAATTGAGAAATAACAGGAAAGCAGTTTTCTCTACATACTGACATCTCAGAAGATAAGGAGAAATTTCAGTATTCTATACTATAAAAGTACAAAATATTTGCAATTCTTGGTATGTATTGCTAACTACTGAAACTGTGAATTTTACATAATATAAGCTTAAGCCTTCTTTCTTCATAACCGAAATGTCAACAAAAAATTTGTAGCTGAAGTTCATTGAGAAAGATTAGCAGACAACTAATTATAATGATACTGATCAAACATACACATATGGACAAGTGAAGCATAACTCAACATACTAGTAATATCTAAAAGTACTATTACTTATTGCAATACCACTAAGTATCTAGTAAGGAAAACATTAGAACACACACACCCCCCCCCCCATATGACTGATTTACCAAATAGTTTCCCATAAATCTAGAGGATTCATTATATGGAAAACATAGAAGAAGACTTCACTTTAAAATAAGTGTAGTCTTCATCTCTTTATCACCTCATATTCAGATCTTATGTTCAAAAATGTCTTTATTTTACTTCCATATTTTAATTAGGTGCTTGCACCAAATTCTAAGGGGTTGTTTACCAAAGAATATCAAAGAATTCATTTTGAGAAATTTGAAGTTTTAAGATTTGGCCAACTCAGATTGCAATATCTGAAGCTGAAACCAGCAAGCAATAACTTTGCAAACTTAACCACCCGACTCTAAAATGCCTTCTTTGCTGTCCCCAGTCCTCACACATCTGTATTTTTCTGAGAATAATTTCAGGCAATAAATTCTATTAGTCCATTGCTGAATTTCACAGACTCTATTGACTGCTTCTTTCAATACAATCTCCCAATAAGCTTATGCATGTTTATTGACTTTTTAAAACCCAATTGGTATAATTTCTTCTAAACATGAAAATAATTTTTCTTGTAAAGACATCATCTTTCTTGCAGAGATTTCAAAATGACAAGATTTCAAGATGACAATTTAGTTCAGATGCATCATAAACAATATTTCTTGGTTTTTGGTTTTTAAAAAGAAAAAAGACTTAGATATTGTCTCCCTACAGAAAGATTTTTGTGCTTGGAAATTAAAGAGGAGTATCCATACCAATGATTTCTACTTCTCTGCAGCTCTTCAGGCAAAACCACCATTTAAAGGAATATTGAAGGGAATATTATTAATTTAACATAGGAATGAAACAATGCGTATGCCTCTGAAGTTAAGAAGTAAAACATGGACAATTTCCTGACAATTGACTTCGAGTTACCAATTATCTTCTGACATTACCTTCATTCTGGGGAATTCAGTAGTCTTTTCAATTCATATAATTCATTCTGTCCTTTAGGTCTTTTCCAAGACACAAATAATGCAGTGCTAATCTTACAGATTCAGTGTAAAGAAATAGTGTGTGAGACCTAAGATAAAGCTTAAATCACTGCACCTTTAGCACAGGCCTATGTAGACTTTTGCTGACTTGTCAGATTTCAATCTAATTAAGAAGTTGCACTTAGGCTTAAAGTTTTCTCAAGTTTAGGGTGTTTAGCCTCTCTAATTAATGTTCATGTCCCAAATCACATTGTTACTTCATTACTTTCATCAAGATTGGTAGTTCTCTGACACAATGCAAATTACAGAAGTGTAATTTCTCAATTCTATCACTACTCAAAACCAGCTAAGATATACAAGAGTCAAAATGTATCAGGAAGAGTCTACATAAACTGGCAGACTTCCAAAAGCCTTTCATCTTGTGAACAGAATGGTAAAACACAGTTACACAAAAGTATCTTCAATGCATGATACTGTTTTTAACTGGAACAACAGCCTTTTTGAGAGGATTCAGACTTAAAGTTATTATGAAATACTTACTTAGCTCTGACCACATCACAATCCTTTTGGAAAAGTTCTTCCTGTTTCACATCTACCAGAGATAAGTTACTGCAAATATTGTGCAAACTTTTTATTTTTTCTCTTGTCTCTGCTAAATCAGTTTCCAAATTCTGCAAAGAAAGCAATTGAAATGCATTAAGAAGAAATAATTAAAATCTGCTATGCAAGTTATCTATGCATATAGATATATGGATGTGCCCATACATACATGCACACATTTACTGCAATTTAAGCAAATACATACAGGTAGGTATATATGCACGTATGAAAAATGTGAAATACCAGGAAAAAGGGTGTATTTCAAATTTTAGGTAGCCACCTTTTCTTTACTCTAAGTTTTCCTTAACTCAGTTGCTGGATGTGGAAGGAGGAACCTGAATCAAACCTTTGCAACCCTCCCAATTTAACTACTAAACTGATTAAACCTTGTTTTCTATGTAGAAGTTCCTAAGAAAAGCAGCTATGCATTCATTGTTTTAACCTCTCACAAAAATTCACAATATCATGTATTTGAACTAGGAATCATAGATACAGATTATTTTTGAGACTGCTTTTTAAATCTGCTCTTATTTTGCACTGCTAATTCAGTGCAAGGAATAGTTTCTTCAGGAGAAGTAACAGCATACCAGAAAATTTCTGAAAGTGCTCACTGAAAACAATGCAAACAAGCAAGGGTCTGACTTTTACCATGAGCACTACTGTAGAAGTTAGTCAGCAAACTGCAAAGGTGTATCTAGGAAACACAGCAGTAAGGCAGCTTACTCAAACAAGACTTCAATGTCTACATAAACCTTGCTGGAGTTCCCTCAGAAGAGCGCATCAGTCCTTGCCAAGCTTTGTATGACTACTCTCCCCAGAGTGTTTTGAGGCAAGAATGGAAATATAAATATTACAGCAATATCAAGAACAGAATTTCAGACGGTGGCAACAGCCTTAAACCTTCTTTGGTATCATGCTACTCACAGATGCAATCACTCGTTCTCAGTAAGGCAAATATTCCATGATTCATTAATAATTTAAAATAAAAGCCTCCTCTTAGAATATCATCCCTAATCTACTGCCAAGAATATATTAGTTTTCCATTTACATACAGACTTAAAGAAGTAAGAAAATGCACATATTTTCCTTTCAGCAATGATGCCTCAAATATTGAGGTTGTCAAAATTTTTCTATAACTGAAAAGTGAGTAATTAAATTTTAAATAAATTAAATTCTTTAAAATTGCATAAAAATGTCTTATAGCTATTTAGATGTATCAGAAGTTTACTACCATCAAATTCCTTGAAATTGTATGAAAAATATCATGTCCTGTTAATAACATTGACATTGATGGAAGGAAATAGCAAAATTCACAGGTGAATGAGGTAGGAAATTAATTTGTTTCTTGACAAGTATCAGGCTACATACCTGGTGTACCCAACAAATGAGTCACCTGACAAAGGCTAGGTAGAAAAACTTAATTTTTCCTTGAATAATGAAAAAATTCAAAATTATAGGAGACAGTTCACTATCAACACATAAAACTTTTTAAGTGTAATAAGGTATTTATAACTTGCAGGCAAGTAACTGTAGGGCTTCTCCTCAGTATTTTCTTCCTCTGTAGCTAAAGGGATTGAATATGTGAACAAAAATTTTAATAGTTCATATATTCTGTGATAAATTCTATTTGCGTATTTCTAATACCACATTGCAAAGTTGCAGGCTTTCCATGGAAGAGATGAAAAAAATCTAACATTACCAATGCTTAAAGTTCCCATCATCCACTGCACAATACAATACAAAGAATATGTAATACATTATCTTGTCATAAATAAAACTCCATAAGTTATCTAAAGGCAAATTTGAAAATTAGGAAAAAAGTATCTTTCAGTACTTCATTTGTGACATATTTAACTTCAGCTTTTGGTTTCAAGTAAGAAATTAATCAGCTCAAACTTTTGAACATATTTTGAAAGCTCGAGTTTTTTTGAAGCATTACTGAAAGAGTAAAACATGAAAAAAGGGAAAGAAAAAAACTCATTATATAAAATACCTTAGCTACTGAAATACTATATACTGATGTACAAAAGTTCAGCTGAATACTGAAATCTAAAATTGAATCATTAAATGGTTCGGGTTAGGAAGGATCTGAAAGGTCATCTACTTCCAACTTCCCTGCCATGGGCAGGGAGCCCTCCCTTCTAGATCAGGTTGCTCAAGGCCTTATCCAACCTGGACTTGACCACTGCCAGGATCTCCCCACTCCCTGGGCAACCAGTTCCAATGTCTCCCCATCCTCATAGTAAAGAATTTCTTCCGAATCTCTAACCGAAATTTCCCCTCTTTCAATTTGTAACCACTCCTCCTTGTCCTATCACCACAGTTCCTGACAAAGAGTCCCACTCCGGTTCCCCTGTAGGCCCTGGTCAGATCCTGGAAGGTTGCTATGAGGCCTCCACACAACTTTCTCTTCCTCAGGCTGGACAGTCACAACTTGCCCAATCTGTCTTTGTAGGGAAGGTGGTCCACAGTCCCCTCAGGGCCCTCCTCCAGCCTTGGTCCAGGAATACCATGTCCTTCTCGTGCTGGGAACACCAGAAATATACAGGGCACTCCTGGTGGGGTCTCACAAGGGCACAGTGGAGGGGGAAAATCACCTCCTTTAACCTGCTGACACATCTCTTTCCATGAAGCCCATTAAACGGATTTCTGGGCTGCAAGCGCACATTGCAGGCTCACACTGAGTTTTTTGTCAACATCGTATTTTTGACCATGAAAAAACCTATAATATTTTACACTCAATTTCTGAGTATCTGCATTTTTAAGATCATATGGAATTTATCACATTCCCTTCTTGCTGATACAGTAGCCAAAAATATTCATTGTGTAAACACACTATGCAAATTTGTGAAAATCTACCTAGAACAAATACCCCAATCTGGGTTTTTAAACTATAGCTTATTTCAACGACGCATTTAAGATTCAAGCTTTTAAAGCCTATTAAAAAAAGCTACTTGAAACAGTTAAGTCAAAACATCAAATAATTCAGTTATACAAGAGAGAAAATGCATATTTATAAAAGAGGCAGTGCAAGACAGCAAGAAAAGAAAAGGTGAATTTAAAATAACTTCAAACATGAAAAGTGTAAGAAAACCAAGGCATGAGGAAGTACAGTTATGCCCATTATGGAGTCACTATGAATTAACACCACAGTTTTGTTATTTGTAGCTTCAAACCCTTTGAAAGTCACTTTCAAAGACAGTAGCTTTGTTTTCATGTTTTTTCCTGTTATATATTATGACAGAAGCGAGAGTAATTTTTCAAGGTCCCACCTCAATAAAACTCTCATTTTTCACTGGAACTAAAATCCTAGGCTCCTCTTGAGAGAGATGGCTGTTTCTTTGAAAGTTCCAACCTTCAGACTTCAGAAACTTCAAAAGTACTATGCTAACTAGGAATTAAGAAAAACAACCAACCAACCCACCAGTAACCAATTCCATCATCTTTTACTTCACCTCCACTTAAAATCTGCCAGTCTGACATTTTTTCATCTACATACAAATCCTTTTGTGACTTGAGTTTGGGGGAAAATATATTTATCTTGATACTAAAAAATAGTTTAGTATCAAGAACAACCAAATAACTCAAATAACTAACTGATTCTTAGACAGGGAGACACTTGGCTGATTGACTTTTTCATTTGTTGCCTTTCAGGACATATAGAAAGCTGATCTATAAACTCTTGTGAATCACAAAAGAAGCACAAAAAGTTCTCAAGAACTACTTTAGGCAGATGTACAGTTAACTTTCTTAACTTTCTGTATACTGTATATTGTTTATATGAAGGTACGTACAGAAACCAGTAAAACAGTATTGTCAGCCTTTTAGCCACATTATCAGGTATTCTCCTGTTAACCCGTTTCATACTGATTTCAGCTAATACAACAAAACTTTTAAAGAAATGTTCTTTAAAAGGACAAACTATCCATAGCAGCTGTTCCTTTCCCTCAGTTGGAAGAAGTTGAATTTTATACATGGTTATCATAGGTTACAGTAACAATCAGTCTTCAAAAGTGAGAAGTGGCACTTTTCTTCAATGGAAATGGTTTAAAAACAGAAGGGAAAAAAAAAAGCTAACACTTCAGCCTTTTCATAGGTGACCACTTTTCCCTTTTCCTAAGAAGCAATCTGTGATTTAGATCTCGCATTTCTACCATCTAATGCACATATTAAAGGCAATGTTGGGCTAGCTTATTTTTATAAGGACTCCTTTTATTCTCTCAGACAGAGGAGACTAACATGGTAACATCTGTATACAACGCATCTTTAAGATTGTTATTGCCATGTCTAGTACGTAAAAACACATACAAAAATATGTTGATTTAACTCTCAAATTTAAGGGTGAGAGGCAGCTAACACTCTCAGCACCCATGAATGAAGTTAATTTCAGGCTGTCCCAATTGATGCGTACCAGCAAAGTTCTTTCAGATAGATAACTTCCAACACATCCACTCTCAGTACTTCACACTGAAGTCTGTCTCTAGGCACAAACTTTTGGGGACACTTTGGAGAAGGTGAGGCAAAGACAATATTAAGTACCTCTGCTGAATCTATTAACTCTTATAATTAATTCATCATTCCATTTCAGCAGCAGGTCCCCATTTTCGTTGTTAAGTTTTTCACTGATAAAGCAGTTCCAAGAAATTCTGATTGTATCAGTCATTATTTGCAACTTTCAACTGTAGGTAGGTTACCACCACCCTTCAGTATCCAGACAATGTTTCTGAACCTTTCCTCTACAGCTTTCACTGTTTCCACTTCCTGAATACTGTTTTCCATCTGCAGCCTACACCAGAATCTAGTGGTGAGATCTGTTTAGCCAAGTTGATCTCCTGAGACATCCACTGTTTTTCCAAAGTGGACCATACTTGCGTTTGGAGAAAGCTGTCTTAAAAGACATCATAGTTTTTCCTGAGATCTTTACCCTTCAAAACTGCTTCTCACAAGATTCCATCTAAAAGTTCCTTAAACATCTGAAGACTCTGCTTCTTAAATCCAGGGCTATACAGTGCTACTTTCCTTCCATCCATCTCAAGGTCTTGGCCTTGGCAACTTCATGGTCATTACAGCCAAGACTGCAAATTATTATTATCTTAACAAGTTCTTCCTAGTTTGCAAACAGCAAATTCAACTCTGTGACATCCCTGGCTGTCTCAGGCAACACCCATCCCCAGAAGTACTCTCTTTCACACTCTAGACACCAACTTAACCTGCTCGTAATGTCCCTTTGAAATACCAGCACTACTAATTCCCATCCCTACAATCGCCCAGCTCTTTCATACATCAGCATGTCTGATCAGCCAGGAAGACAAGAGACACAGGAGATATTCTGAGTGTGTTCACTGAAGGGAGAGGTAACAGCTTTTCAACAATTTGTACAATATTACAAGCACTACATTTGACAACTTAAAAATTATTTTATCAGCTTGGCACCCACTAGATTTTTGTCTCCCAAGAATCAACAAATCATTTCTTGTCCTAGGAACTCTATAATCCTTTCATCATAACCAGTCTGAAGTCAATTTGCAAGAACTTTACTTCCCATGTTAAGAGACCTGAATTATGCTCTTTCAAAAGAGTTTCCATCACCACAACAATCCAAAAATTGCTAGCGCGGGAAAAAAAGAGCATTTCTGGGTGAGGTGTTAATTAGATAGTTATTGCAATGAATGTAGTTCAATAATGTAAAAGAACATATCATTCTAAGTGTACATTTGTCATGAAAAAAAAAACGAATCCACTACCAAGATGTGTATATAAGCAGCTGTTGAACTAAGATTTGCCATGTTTATGGCTCATTTCTAGGAGGAATTTAAAAAATACTAGACAATTTCCACCAGGAAACAAGTATTATTTAAATAAAAGAGAAAATATCTGCACCATATATTCAGTTATTTTCTTTTCTGCTTTATCATAAACTATGAAAATATTTTTTTAATATAGTATAAGCAATAATAATACCCCTCATAGAATAGAGATCTTTGGAGGCTAGGTTGGAACTACATGTTCTTTCAAACCAACAAAGATTAAGTCTATTGCAACAAGATTATATGTAAGTAAATTACAAATGAAGAAAAAAATGTGGTAATATTTTTAAGCTTTTATTTTTTCATACACACACACACATATATATACATATATATATATAAATAATCTCAAAGTACAGCATCTTTTATTTTTTAATGATTACATTTTAAGATGACTATTTGAAGTCAGATTCCTGCTTTGCAGCATCAATTTTTAAAAAGCTGTGGGTCTTAAGTGATAGAATGTAAATGAATGCAAGTCCCCACTGGTAGATTTGAATATATAACTTGCTATTTAAAGAAAATAACTTGTAGTGAAATGTCTGGAGAAGTTAATTCTCAAATAACATCCAGGAGTCTGTTACACTTTGTACCTTTATTCTGATACCATTGCCAGATTTTTCTTTTTTCCATTGTGCCTCCTGCTTCCTCAGTTTCTCCAGGTCACTTAGCAGGTTGGCACAGCATATATTTAATCCCTTATTTTCCTCCTCCAGGTTTTTTATAACCAGTCTGTTTTGCTCTTCCTTCTTCTGTGCACACTCCTCAGTGTCCTGTAGAACAGTACCACCAGGGCCGATAAACAAAAAAGTGAGAACTAATCAGCAAATATAAACTGTGCAGTTTTACCCTCACAGCAGCTTCTATATTTGATGGCCAAGGTCACCTGTGCACTTTTATTGGCCTCTTTCATGCAGGTGGAAGGGTCATATTTTTTAGCTGGATGACAGCTTTGATGAGTACACATTTGCAAAGAGCCCATTAATTGATCAAGCTGCCTTTGATGCTGTCCCCAGCTATTTTTGAGACCCACACAGACATATCCTCCCAGACCTCAGCTTTATCAATTAATAATGCCAGTCCCATCAGAATCTAATTACAAGAAGCCACATCTTCACACTTCTACTTTCTTTGCTCCATTTCCATCATTAACTATTTATCTGAAAGTTATAAAGCTTGGATTCTTGGCTTTAAAGCATCTTTCTCAGTTAGTATGTGAGAAAACAGTAAGGTAAAGCAAGGCCTAAGGCAATTTTTTCTCCAAGCTTGTCACTTTCTGTGCCACAAAGGCTGACACTGCTTAAAGAACTACTTCAAAGCTACAATCTTATAAAACTATGTACAAGTCAATATACCTTAAGTTCTTAGCTTTTATCTTTAAATTTCCAGTTCAAGTTACCATTCATTCTTCAAACGGGCATTTTCCTCATCCACAGCACTTTTTCTCTGCATTAAGCTGTTTATCTCTTGCTGCTGTCCTGTGAGCCTCTATTCAGGGGAAAAAAAAAAAAACAAAACCTGTTCACAGACAAAAAGCAAGTGCAAAAGAGCATGCATGTTCTGTGTTTTAGGCCTACAAAATGTAACTATCTGACATATGCAGTTTTTACAGCATTATTTTAATTCCATTAGTACTTTAATCAAACTCAAAGTTGAATGACTATAAGACACAGTAATGCAAATGAGGAACCAAATACCCTACTGCTACTGAAGAAGCCTATAAATGCAGAACTGAACGGAAATTAGTCAGAGAAGCTTATTCAAAAACAGTCATTTACAGAAGTTGTACCTGTGTTAATGGAACAAGAATGCATTAGAATACTGTTTAACTTGCACCTATAGCACACCAAGACCAAGGCAGAGCTGAATTCAAATTTCTGCAGAATTTCCAGAATTTGTCATAGTAAACAGAAATTACTATTGAGTGAGGCTACCAAAATGATTATGATACAAAATACTTTTAAAGAGAATTAGGTCTGGCTGAATTTGCAGCTCAAGAGAAATAACACAACATTGCACACCACATACTATGGCTTAGTTCACTCACACACAGAAAAATCTCACTGCCATAAAGCAAGAACTTCAAGTTTCTGCAATAATTTCATTTGATTCTCATGACACTTGCATTAAACACCCTCACTCTTCAATGCCTATTAGAACTCTGTGTTTTTCTCCAGGAGTCTGCTTTAATTCCACATTCTGTTTTGTCCCATCTCTTTCTAAATCAAAAGGGCTTTAATCTATAATATTTTCCTAGCAGTGACACCATAACTGTGGTACGAAACTGATAAAACTTTCATGTCGGAACTGAAGTGTAACTGCTTTGCTTTTAAATCACTAACTAAAATGAAGTGTGTACAGAAACATAAAAATCATCAACAAGACAATAATCCTCTAGATTATTCTACAATACATCTGATGATATATGTGAGTTTTCATTGTCTAAAGCTTACATCTGGTTTGTAAGGATGTCAGACATAAAAAAAAAATGAAAATATGCTGAGCAAAAACATGCAAAACATTACATCTGAAGTTGCATTTTACTATTCAAAAGACAAAACATTTGCTCTTTGGACATATTATTACACTTACAGTAATAAACTGGTGCTGGCAGAAATGATTTAGCTGCATCTTTAAAAAGGTATGTATCCACATTACTAAGGAAAGCATCAGTAATTTTGTTTGTTACCCTCCCACTCCCCAGGTCCTCATGGAATTGAAGGAAGCAGCTCCTTCGAGTCCTCCTTCTAGCTCATTACTACTTACTTAACATTTATCAAAACAAAAGTCTGTACTTGGAGACATCCTTAAAACATCATTAAAAATCTCACCTATCTGAAATAGACTCTTGGCTCTGAGCTAAAAATTCACACATGCACATTTTTTATAAAAGCTCCAGCTCTTTAACGCATCTAATTTCTGAGTACACAGGTACATCATACTAATACTTACTTTCATTATACATGGGCAGAAACTGGGAAGCATATGTGTATTTGTGAAGTGAAATCAGAGATGTTTGGGTTCTGTCTTAAATGGGATGTTTTCCAGCAATTTGGAGAATGAATGGAGACAGGATGTACAAAAGTGCAACTAGCTATTTCAAATGTTTGTTCTGTATTGCTCAAATTAAGTTTCCAACTGAAATAAACTATTTACTGTGAATACTCAAAATAGTCAGATTATCCTGAATCAGACTTGCACACTAATTACTTATCTCCACAACTGAACAGTAATTTAACACTTGAAACCAATCAAAGAGCAAATATACCACATGAATCATTAAGCAAACTCACCTGAGTAGTCTACAAAGTCATCTACCGCAGCATTAGTGAAACATTATCTAGGTGAGTTATACTTGCATGGAAAAAAAATCCTGTTATGTGTCAAAGCATTTTTCTGGGTTACCACTTCGCATGCTCTTATCTTTTTCTCTAAATGAATTGAACTTTTACTATCCTATCTGCTTATTTCACAGGCTTGTAAAGAAGAGGGGAAAAAAAGAAGTATCACTCAGGAGCCATGACTGGGTAGAAATAAGGATCATATAAAGGAATTTCTGAGATACAGACAATTAAGTAAATTATCATCTGCCCTTTCCTATGCAGCTCTTTTCGTACTTTGCTTCCTCAACCTATATATTACTTCATCTAACAAGAGAGTAAAGATTGATTTCTTATTGCAGAGAACACAGCGTTCCTAAAAGATTACCCTATTCTAGTAGGCAAGTGAAACAGCAGAGGAAAAAAACACACCTGATCAACACACAGGACAGCCTCCTACTTGAGGTTATTTTGGTAGATTTCACTAGGTAAAAAATCCATCAGGAATAACTCTATTCCCATAGTTTCTACTGATTTTGTCTAAATACTATAAAGACAGTCTGACACTATAGAAGAACAATCTCAACTTATACTTTGAGTTGACTCAGTCATACTTGTTTGAATACAAAAGGGCAAAAGCAATATTTGACAGCTTGGTAGTCAAGAACCATAAAAAAAATCATGTCACTAAGACATCTAAAGCACACTTCAACAAACTTTCAATAAAGAAAACTATTCTAAAGTGAATTTGCTCCAATAAAAACCAAAAGAAACTGCTTTTACCCTTCTTTGATTCTGAGAAGAACCAAAGAGTATCCCCTGTATACTGCTGGATCCCAGAGTGCTCCAGGCAACAGTACATAGAAAGAAACACTGTGACCTGGTGGAACAGACCTTTTGATGCCTCAGAGGACTGTCATTCCCGAATTAATTTTCATCCTTTCCCATGGCATCTCTTTACTTACAGCACAACAAAATTTTTTTTTGTTCCATAATACATTGTTTACTGTCAAATACTATTTCTTTTTTAAATATCTTCATAGCAACGTGAAGAGAAAGCAAAATCACATACCAAGTCAAACTGAAAAAATCCGCTATGAAAACAACAGATCAAAACCAAAAGGTGACAATAGCTCTTTCTTGTTTTAGCACTAAATACACCAATTTTTTCATGGCAGTAGGATGTTAAAATTATCTGTCCATACTTCGTGTGAATAGACACAAATAAAAGATTTTAAATTAAAACCTTGTTTTTACCCACTGTGAATTTAGACAGTACTGTATTTTCAGACACAGCACAAACAGAAGTCTAAGGCAAATAGTTCACAAAAAGGCAACCTTATGCCATGAGTGTCACCAGCTGCATTCTGCAGTCCATACAGTGTCCTTTTGGAGTCTGAATGACAACAGCTAGTAAAGATATAAAATATGAGCTATTTTTAAATCCATACCTCTCTGAAAGTGAAACACCAGCAGTGCTACCTGATTCTAGATAGATTCTAGAGCATACCCGTAATTCACACTAAATATTCAACTTAGAACTTGACTCTTAACAAGGATGAAAAAAATCAATGAAACTGGCATATAGCAACTGACATATAATGCATTTAAATGTAACACATGTATTTTGAGTGCATATTTCATTTTTAATTCTTATTACTTTTCATTCCTAACCTTCTGCCAGAACAATCTTAAATTAAAAAAGCAACCACAAACAGAATAATTGAAGTGGGGGAGCTCAGTTGATTTTCATACCACCAAAGACTGTTTTCCCTTGTCTAATCCCATGCTATCCAGGATTCCCTGAGATAAACCAATTAAAAAATGGTTTCTGAGAAAAAGAAGTATTAACCTGCAAGCAGGTATCTAGAAATCCATTCCTAAAATGAATGACAAATTCTGAATGTCTATTTCTATCAATATTAGACATGAAATACATGATAAAACATGGTAACTTAGACATGAATAAAAGGAAAAACATTCTTATAAATGGTCTATTAAAATGTGCTTTCATACCATATATGTGCTGTTGGAAAAGGACAGGTCTGCTTTGCAGGCAGTAGAAAAGAAAATCAAGATTCTTTAAAGAATTTTTAAGAGGATCAAGTAAAATGGTTCTACAGAGAAGCAAACCAAAAATATGAGGTGACTTCATCCTGCAGGTGGTGAATAGTACTTACTTCTCTACTATTAGTCAGCATTGCTCCTGAATTCTCACTTGACCCATAGATTAAGGAAGGGTGAAACAGCATAATCTATTACAAACACCATGTTCCCTATTGCCCTCTTCGGGCTTCTTTGGTGCAATTAATTTGGTATCTTCAACAAAGTTTGCTACCTTAATTAAAACACCTGATAAGATTTTTCACGACCTGAACATGTGGCGGAAATAAACTGTGGCTGTATGCAACTCTAGCACCACACTTTCACTAGGAGCAATGGAACCGTCTCTTATCAGCAACCTACTGAGTAGGTCACAGCATGGAGAAAACTATTTTTTTGATGTGCACCACCTCCTTTCCACTCATGCTGGTCCTTACAACTCCACTGCAGCATGCTCCTTCTCTCATTCACTAAAACAAAGCTTTACTAATATTTTCCTCAATATCTTATGATCCTTTGTATCCTTTTTGCTCAGTTCCTTCTGTTGTACAGGTAGAGCACAAGCAAGCACTGCCAGCAGCTGCATTTTTGCACCAACAAGGGAGCCAAAAATTGTTTCTCGCACATGTTGTTTTCTACAATAGGTTTTCCATCTCTGAAACAAGGAATACAGAAGCTCCTTGCTCAGAGAAAGGGAAATATTTAGAGGCAATTTTTTTGCAAAAACACACCTCTAATTTCTAAATGAGACATTTTGTCAAAATAGAAAGTCTGTAGCTCCATAATAAATTTAGTATCAATACCAAGCAGTATTGCGGTAGTGTCTGCTGCACTTAGGAATTGACTGTCAATTTTACTGAGCTCTCAGGAAAACTGTAGTAAATACTGACAATATAATCTAACAGTCTTGCCACAGCTAGTGATTCTCTGCACAAACACAGATCAGAATTTCTATACAACCCATAATACAGTGCTGTATAGCAACACCGCCTAATAAATGTAGTCTCTGCTCTTTTCTCTCTTTTTTCCTATGGGTTCCTCTTCAGCAAGACATATAAAAGGTCCTCAAAGTGAGTTAGCTCTCTAGAAGAGTGCATGACGATCTGAGATCTGCAGCAATCGATACCTACCAGCATCCTTGCCTGACACAGCAGCACTTCATTACACTCCTATACATCAATGCTGCCAGATCAGGTGTAGTGAATAAAGAACAGCCGTTGCTGCAATCACCTCTTCTGACAAGCTCCTTCCAAAGTGTTGTCAGCAGATTCATAAGGCCAGAATCTAGTCTCACAGGGCACTGCCTGGTTCTTTCTTGATCCTTGAAGTATAACCATTTTCTTGAATTTCAGGAAATCTGCCTGTATTCAAGTAAGAAGCCAAAATATATGGAAACTTCCCCACCAAATGTCCTTAAACAGGGAATAAAATCCAACCATCTTAAAACCATACTGACTTTAGAAGTAAAAAAAGAAAAAAAGTGTCACTACAATGACCAACTAATATACTAAAAACAGTAAAGAAGTTCATATCTTATACAGTAAAAGCTGATTCCATTGGCTATAGAAACCATTTTTAACTCAGACAAAAGGCTACTCTGCTTTGACTCTCACTGGCTACATGATAATTATTCTGGGCTGAAAAAGAAAACTCCCAGCTAGACACTAGCTGACAAGAGGATGAATGAGAATGAACATAACTTCCCTCTTCTTTCCAGGTTTGACTAGAGCTCTGCTCAATATTCAAGAAACCACGCATTTCAAACTAGTGTACTGAGCAGAGGACAAGAGACATCACATTTCTTCAGTTACTTTTCATTTTTTGGTCTAATCCAAGTGCAGGTACCATCTCTGTAGAAACACCACTAAAAATCCGAAGACTCAATAATGAAGACCCAGAAGCTTTACCCAGCTTCAGGAATGGCTACTCATACGAATTATTGAAGACGTAAGGCATAGATTTACAGCACACCTATATAAACATCCAATATAGCTTCTTTTCTTCAGAATTAAGTAAAATAAAGTTAAGTTTAAAAACTATTTCCTCAAAATGGAGCAAGCTACCTCACAGAAACACTTTTTCAAGCGGTAGAAAAAGCCTTCCTACTGGGAATTCATACAAAAATACTAATGAGCTATAAAGGTACACTGTAATTTAGAGCTTATTAATTTCTTCAGTGAAAAAAGCCCACAGGTATCAGCCATAGTTATCATACTACCCATCTCAGGCAGCATTCTATCAATAAGCCAAAATCAGCAATTTTCAACTGTCTGTATATTTTTTTTCCCATGTTTCTCACTGATATCAGCTCCCTAAAAAGGTTTCCTTCCCTTAATTTTATGGGAAAACTAACAAGAAGACGTCAAACAGAAAGGCAAAAAGATGTATGATAATTCACTGATGTAGTTCAAAGGAGCTACATAAAACACAGGTTTCACCACTGAAGGTTGATCCCTTTTCTAATGCACAACCTGAGCCATTTTTTTTTAAAGAAAAAAAAATTTTAGTGTCCCCTTCAACATGCTTTGTCTGCATTATATATATAAATCTTATTCACTGGACCAACTTTTTTCTGCAAAGAGTTTATAAAATTCATATAATCTCAACACTGCTGACACATTCATTGGAACTCCTTATTACCAGAATTATCCTCATGTCCCTCATTACCCAAGAATAATCAAGCTTACATGCTACTGAAAATAAACTATTTAGATGGTAATAATGTCTCTATACATTTGTTCTAATTTAATAAAAGTACTTTTATTACAAAGAAAAATATAATCAGGCAAAGGTACAAAAGTTAAGAAAAATTTATCAGTATTAATTAATGCTTGAAGGTAGAATTATGCTTCTTTCAATTGGACCCATTAAAAAGGCTTTAATATAGATTTGCACAGCAAGCTGAAGATTTTCAAGAGCAGATAATGAGGCAAGCTAGTACTATTTTAACCCCTCTAGAGTATAATCAGTTGATAAGGTTTTGAAACGTTACAAGGTCTAGGACAAAAAGATTAGCTTTAGTTCCTCCAGATCAAAATTGAAAGCTAATTAATTAACAATGTTATAAGAAAAGGTTTACAGCTATTTTTACCTGTCTTTAATGTCATCTTCTAAAGAAAACAGGTTAAGATATTTTAATTTATCTATTGTGTGAATGGCAGAAGACTGTTCCCTGCTCCAGCATTATCTGCTAAACTAATTGCATGAATTTAAAAATTTTACACAATCCCTCAAAAAACTCATCTTACTTTTTAAGGATGCAAATAGCATTGGTGATCTACTTAAGATACACACAATTATTATAAATTAAATGCAACATGTTAAAAATGTTTCCAAATAAAAAAGGCAATGAAAATATTTTTTGCAGCAAAGTATCTATCAGTCATCAGAAGAAGTAAAATCCTAAGAGAGCATCCTAGCCACTTAAACATAGCAGTTAGAAATTCTTTTCATTGAAACAAAAGAGTGATGCATATATATCAGGCATATATAACTGCTAAAAATGGAGTTTTGAGATGCTGCATAAAACAAAAATAACAGCAAAAAATCAAAATAGCATTCAAGACACTAATCTCAAAGGAATAAGATTTTTACCACACAGCATTTACAATAAATATATCTGTATGCCAGATGAGGCCGAGTTGTGACTATCAGGACCAAAAGTTACCACTACACCAATTAAAAAAAAAAAAAAAAAAAGAAGGAAAAGTACAGTGGAAAACTCAAACAAAATACTTTTGTGCTGAATTTATGTGCAATAATAGACAAGAATGATCTTAAGTGCTTTTACAAATTTATTTGAATCTTTGAATGGTACATCTTGAAATCTTCCACACTAATTCATATTTTAAAGGTTTAACACAATATGAAGTTACGGAATAAACTAATGAAAAGAAAAAGGTCTTATTCATGTATATAAAACTGAAGATTACATCACCATAATTTAGGAGCAGCAAAAAGCTGAAGTTGCACCAAGTAAATAGAAGTTCAGTGCATATACTCTAGTCCAAGATATTGGACAGCAGAAGCTTTGAAAAATTATGATTTAGACTTTTATGCGTAAAGCCACAAGTCCCATTTTCATAAGTACCTGAACACTTTTCTTCACTGTTAGGTTATACAAATGTGATTAAAGACCATATTACTTCTGAATCATACTTTCCTAATTTACTATTTTACTTGATTTTGAGTAATATCCATTAAAATAGAAACTTCTCTAATACTTGAAATATCTCTTTATGAATTAAGCTTATTTAGCTTTCAGTATGAGCTAACTACATGGATGTATCTCATCTAGACTGTGGAGAGTATGCTCTCATATTTACAGAAATTTTTTAAGTCCTTTTAGGCATGTCAGTCTAAGAGGGACTAATACAAGACAAGAAATACAATCTCATGTTCTTATACAGTTGTTGTTATTTCTAGAAGCAACAGAAGCTTACATCTATGTCAAATGATGAGACAGTCCATTGATTTTTCTTTTTTCCCTTACTCAACATTGATTTATACAATCAGCTTTTTGGTGGCCACTCAGAAATTCCTAGACAACAAACCCTACAACAAATTATCTTGTTGCAACTGTATGTCTGTGTGATGCATGAAGGCAAAGAGAAAAAACAACGGAAGAAATGACTGGCTAATCTCAACTTCCTAGATGTAAAAAATTAGTCGACTTGAACAGCATTCAAGTCTTCCTGCCTGTACTTTACAGAAATGAACATTTGAACATTCATTACCATGAATGTCAAAATGCACATTTTCACACACAACCTATTTGCATGTTAATTACATAAATAGTATCTTTTCTTCCTTAGATGAACAAAGAAGAAGCACATTCAGTAATACAAAATAAATAAGAACACTACATTGTTTTTTAAGCCAGCTCCATTCTTTGATACCAAATCACTAAAACCTTGCACTCAGGAAGCCATCCCTCTGTTGATTCAGTCCTACAGCATCCCAGCCAATGGATAAGGCAAGAAGGTCAGCATCACATCACCTCTGTACACTGCTTTCATACACAGCACTGGCACCATCTGGTGCCCTTCACAACCTGCCCCCCCCAAGCCAGTGATACTCTAAGGGAAGCTAATTGTAAGGGCTGCATTAGAGTTGTGATGATCATCAAAACAACTTCTGTTCTCGTCATCTGTTAGAATCACTGAGTCACAGAATATCCTGATTTGGAAGCAACCCACAAGGACCAGAAAGTCCCACTCCTGGCCTTGTACAGGATAACCTCTGCTCAGAGCAGAGCAGGACAATCCCCTCCCTTTCCTGGCTGGCAATGCTGTGCCTGATGCCTCTCCAGGACAGGGCTGGTGCTCCTGGCTGCTAGGGCACTGCTGACCCATTTTCAACTTTCTGTGAACAAGGATCCCTGTATTTTATGTGGGGCTACTCTCCAGCCTCTCACTGCCAAGTTTTTTATGGATATCCAGGGTTTTACCATCCTGTTGACAAACTCTTCTTTCCTGGCTGCCAGATTTCCATGCTTTTAGTTACATTTACCAGCCTCTCTCCATTTCCACATGGATGCTGTAAATTCATTACATCATCAATTTCAGATTTCTGATCAATTAGAATTTCAGCTCCTGAAATTGATCTGAAACCACAGCGAGCAACCTCATGGAGAATGCACATCCCAGGTTCAGACACTGCCACAGCAGAGAGCCTTCTTAAAAGCACAGTATTGCATACGTATTCCTATAAAGGTCTTCACAGGTATTTTGCCTTTCAGGTAAGGATAGGACAGAAATCATACATTGGTGGCTTCTAAATGTGCTGTGTCTGTATGCACCAAACAGATTACACACCACACCTATGGCCATAGACACCACACTGAAACTTCAGCCACTGCTGAAATACAAATGAAAGTTTATTCAATAATAAACAGTATTTTCATTTTATTTACTGTATTATTTTACAGATATTTACATCTTTCATAGATCTATGTATTATATGCAATTTAATACATTATATTACATCTAATGTATTAAATATTGGATATAATTCTACAGTATATAAAGTATATAATATATATTATACAGGGTTACAGATAATCTACTATATATACATTATATAGTCCCTATAATAAGCAATTATATAATAAAATACTACATACCTTTTGTACTTCATATCATATATAACGTATGTTTTTTATGTATTTGCTTAAATATGAATTGATTCAAAAATAAATAAAAAGAGAAACACCACCAGTTCAGTGGTGTTTCTTGTCAGGCAGAAGGTGTAACAGGTTTATTATTTTGTACGTGTCAGGATGGCAAATCTTACCAAGATCTGCATGGGCATATTACAAACCAGAACACTCTTCTAGACTTAGATCCAAGTTTAGGTTAGACTATAGGGTAAGATGAGGCAATGAACTGACAAGATTTTTCAGAAAAAGTTTAATCTAAATTGATATGAACTTTTTAGGTAACAGATCAACTGTTTGAACAACACACAAGAGTTTAAATAATACTTCATCAGAAATTTGTAATCTCTGAATCACAACGTTTTTCTTAAGAGACAACAGCAAACTATTTTCTCATTTTGACAAACATAAATGTGTTGTCAATGACAAGTTTTCTTAACTGCTCTATTTAAACATAATACAAACCTGATCTAAAGATCCTATTTTGCTGTCTTTGGCTTGCAAAACCTCTAAAATGCTTCTGTCCTTGACTTCAGCTTTCTGTTTTTCTCTGGAAACAAACAAAAAAATAGACACTTTATTAGTCATAATTTGCAGTTAATCATTTGAATTTTTCATGTCCTGATAATGAATGTCATTTTAAAGCACAGAAAATTAAATTATCTGAAGCTGACAGGCCCTGCAGAATTAATCAGGGAGCATATGGCAAGTGACAGCAAATTACATCTGTAAACATCTAACACAGCTTTGTTCAAAAAGAAACAGAAATAAAAATCTTAATATTTTTAAAGCAGCTGAAATTATCTGTCTCTCACTCTTTCCCAAATGTAGAAAAGTGTATTTGAACATAGAGTGAGCAAAATGCTTTTGCCCCTTCTTTGCAATGTAGAATCACCAAGCTACTTCAGTTTGTGAAGTCCTTATCTCAGTTACATGGCATTTTTATGTCTGAAACAACACTTCTGAACATCATGGATAATTTATTTTTCTATATTCCACAGGGACAGAATGTGTAACTTATACCAGCAGAAGAAAAAAGACTCAGAAGCTTGAGTAAGGGGGATGAGCAGAACCACATTAAGTGCACATCTATTATCACCTCTGCCACACTTTGCTTTGTTTAACAAAGTACCTCATCTCATTGCTGTCTTATTTCTTAACTGAGTTTGAACACTGATGCCCTTGCTGGCTTCCATTTTAAGCAGAAAGAAAACAAATGTCACAACAGTAAGGATATTCATATTCCTTAGCACAAAAGTTCTTATCACATATGTGACTAAAGGGCTGAGAAATATATATTCCCTAAAAATGTCCAACATTTCAGGCAATCGCAGCACCACAGCTGACAGAAGCAGAAACTCATTCAGATTATCTGTGTTCTCACAATACAGTTAAAATTTCATCAGGGCTGGTATCAGCCACCTACGGAAGCTAGAGAATCCCACTAGAGCAACTCTTCCTCTACCAAATAAGGAATATTTCAGAGCTGGAAGGGAATGAAACGCTAGTACACATGAGTCTGTAAATCTGTCTAAAGTGGATGAAAATATCCAGCTGTACACAAAAGGCTTAATCTGCCAAAGCATGCTGTAACAGTGGCCAATAAGGATAGTAGATACATGAAGGATTATTTTTCTCCACTATTAAGTATTACTGTGTAGTCTAATGCTGTGAAAGATTTTAAAAACTAAACTACACTGACATTAGTAGACCATCCAATAATGTGGTGGTTTTTAATGAAGTTCTGTGACTGCTAAAATATCTAATCCAATCTTGAGAAAACAAAGAACTAAAGAAAAATGGTATGGAATTTGAAGTGAGGGTTTTGGAAACTCATGTCTGAAGGCATTGTAACTCTAAATAGCTCTCTCCTATTTCAAAAATACAGCAAGGATATGTTGTAGGACTTGAAGAAAACTAAGAAAAGCTATCTGAAAAGGCATGCATTTAAGCTACATTTAGCTTAGGAAAAATAACAATATATGGGAAGCAGTCTTAGTTGTATTGCTTAAAAAAAAATCTACTTCATAAAGAAAATAACTCAGTGCTGTGAAATCAGATGATGAATATTCAACAAGTATTCCAAAAGACATTTCATATCTGAAATGTATTTAACATTTTAACTGAGAGACAGAAACTTAACAAAAAAATGAATATCAGATACTAACCTTACAGCATCTGATCACTTCAAATCAGAACCATTAAGCCATTGCATGATAGGTCACTAGAAAGTCATAAGCAGTAAAATAAATAGTACGGACAGTTTTTCATAGTTTATTGTTGCAGTTTCAGAGACAGACAAGTGACATGAAACTCCATGTTCATGCAGCAACAGCCAGCATTTATTGAAGAGCAGACCCTTTTATACGGGCTTCAAATTTCTGGTTCATACAGAGTGGACATACTGGACAAAGGTTTCAACTCTGCCCACCTCACTGGCCAATGATGTGGGTGCATCCTTGGGTCAAAGGAACTGGTGGGGGTCCCTTTGTTTGAGCTTGAATTCAGCCAATCACTTTCATACTTGGGAACTTGTTTACTTCAACCTAACAAGCCAGCTGGTCAAATGTGTGTCTGCCAAGGCCAAATTGTTTGTGCAGCTACAGGAAAATAACTCAGTGCTGTGAAATCAGATGATGAATATTCAACAAGTATTCCAAAAGACATTTCATATCTGAAATGTATTTAACATTTTAACTGAGAGACAGAAACTTAACAAAAAAATGAATATCAGATACTAACCTTACAGCATCTGATCACTTCAAATCAGAACCATTAAGCCATTGCATGATAGGTCGCTAGAAAGTCATAAGCAGTAAAATAAATAGTACAGACAGTTTTTCATAGTTTATTGTTGCAGTTTCAGAGACAGACAAGTGACATGAAACTCCATGTTCATGCAGCAACAGCCAGCATTTATTGAAGAGCAGACCCTTTTATACGGGCTTCAAATTTCTGGTTCATACAGAGTGGACATACTGGACAAAGGTTTCAACTCTGCCCACCTCACTGGCCAATGATGTGGGTGCATCCTTGGGTCAAAGGAACTGGTGGGGGTCCCTTTGTTTGAGCTTGAATTCAGCCAATCACTTTCATACTTGGGAACTTGTTTACTTCAACCTAACAAGCCAGCTGGTCAAATGTGTGTCTGCCAAGGCCAAATTGTTTGTGCAGCTACAGACCACCTATAGCTGTCAGAGTTTATCTCTGAAAACCTAGAGGAACATAACTCAGTAGACTGTGATTACAGAAATTCATGCAAATATAAAATTATTTAATGCATTCCAAAAGTTGCGCTGTGATGTCTTTGCAAAAGAAAAAAAAAAAAAAGAAGCACCAGAGCCAAAACAATAAACAGGTTTCAAAGCATGATAGGTTATGAGGCTATGAAACCGATTTACCCTGCTTGTAACATGTATCTAGCTAACAGAAGTCACACAGTCACACTCTCGGTCATGTTTTAAAACATGGTAAAAGACTTTCTGGTAAGTATATAAAACTTTGTACTAGAAGACAGCAGAAACCTTAAAGAACAGGAGTTAGTAAGCAAAAATGTAAAAATGGCTGAACAGTTTATTGGTATAATACTTAACCCAAAAGTCTGTGAATGTCCCTAAAGCAGACATACTGTTCATGATAGGTACAACGTAAATGAAACAAGAACTGTTCCAATTTAGAAATATTAATGCTTCTTCATATTAAATTACTTTGCAGTAGCATCTTAAATGGCTATCAACAATTACCCTTTCTGAAAGACAACAGCTGCAGTAACCAAACCCCAAATATTTGGGGAGGAAGGTTATCACTCATCCATAAGCATGCTACACTATAATCTACCTGAGGAAGTGACAGACCTGTATTAATCTGAACTGCAAGAAATGTAACATTCAAAGTTTCCTCAGGTCTTAATTACAGGTAGACACCTTAAGATCAGACACACACTAGCTGATTCAAAATTCTAAGAGCTTTAGAAGACAAAAAGGAAAGTGTCTGCACCTGACAAATTTGTTCTGCATCTGCACCTGACTCTTCCAAGTACTTTGTAGTAAAGTACTTGGAACAATCAGGTGCAGACACAGAACGAATCATACCATTAGCCACACACAAGCCCCATGAAGTACTGAATAGCACTGTCTCCAACTCTCAGAAGTATCCTGACCTTAAGTCTACCACCCACAATATGCCATCATCGTCCCATCTCCTCTCTCAAAGTCAGACTTTCAAAAAGTGAAACTCAATCAAGACACAAAAACCATATAATCAGCTAGCCTCCTATGAACTATGCAATCATCACTTGAAAATTATTACTAAACTTGTTTTCTAATGCATTAAAGCATCTGAAAATCTGGAAAGTTAGATACGTATCTGTAAGGAATTTCGAGTTGTGAGTGGTTAATTTTTAAAAATATATTTTAGGAAGAAAACAGAGGAAGCAAATAAGGGAACCAAGAGCCAGGTAAAAAAACAGCTGTGAAAAACAGTATGCACAGCTAATTCTGATTTATTATTGGTAGTTAAGAATCTATTGAGCCCTCTGACTTTAAGATGTGGTTTCAAAACACAAGTTCACAGAATAAAGTCTGGGACTGGAGAGGAAAAAAAAGAAACAGATCACTGTTAAAGCAAAAAATGCGCCTGTAACAGAGCTACATACTAGACAACAGTTCAGAGCACATTTCTAGTTAAATGCAGCATTTTCCACCTGTTTTCCTTCCAATGCTTGGTAAAGCACTCCTTTAAACAAAGATGTCAAAAGAACATAGTTTATAAACACAGATCTATCATCACCATCATGAGTAGGAAAAGTTTAAATAAATTTAATATATTTTGCCCTTACAATGTTTTCTTTCAAGCTTTCTAGATACCACATGCTTGCTAATGCCCCCAAAAACAGTTTAACATGTAACCACCTACAGATAAAGAAAAATGCTTTAATTATTAGAGGTTAAGTACAGAATGGAAGTTGTCAGCAGCATAAAGCATAAGCTGAAATCTCAAATGCAACTTTATTAGCAGTTTTTCCTGATGGCATAGGACATTTTCCCATGCTTCTTACAGGATAGCTCCCCACAGACAATCAAGGTAGTATTTCAGACTGGAACTTATACATCATATTTGGATCTGCTGTCACACTGTAAAATGGGACTTAATAGGAATTGCAGTCATCATCTCTTCTTTTTTAAAAGGGTAACAAATAGTCAGAAAAAAGCTCTTTGAATAACTTCATTCCTTGAGCTATTTTGTATTTAAAATGTATTTTTAAAAGTCCATTGGAATATGGGGCAAAAAATTCAGGCACTGTCAAGAAGCTGATGATGATCAATGACTGAGACAAACTCCTGTTTAGCTAATTAGAATCACTGATGAGCAATAATGATGTGAGCTAAGAATATTCGCAGACTTCTTTAGGATGAAAAATGGAGTGAAGAGAAGCTGTCAATTTGTACAAGTTCTAAGCTCCAATCAGTTTTCCCATGAGTACTACCTATTTTAAATGTTTAACACAGATGCATTTAGCTACAAAGACTATCAAGATTCAGCTTCCCACAAAAATGAAGAAATTGATAAAATATTCTTAAGCTTGACACATTTCTCTATTATGATTTTCCTCCTGTATTATGCTCTACTCAATTATACAACAAGACAATGTTCTTGATGTTTAGCACCATTTTAATGGCTTGCCAGCAATGAAACTTAAGACTTTCAGGAAACAGTTATCCATGAATGAGATATGTAAATAGCAAAAGCCTTAATATTTAAAAAACCAGAAGTTTGTTCAAGTTTCTAAATAACATCCTTCCTAAAATCTTCAGCAAAAGCGGTAGGAGAAAAGAGGTATCCTGTACTGTACCACAGGTCCTAATGAAACAAGCACTTAACCATTTGTCAAGAAAAAGTAACTTGGAGTCGTATACAATTATGTCACATTTACATCAATTAAATGAAAATAAATTTAATTAATAAACTGAATTTGCTGTTTACATGTTTCATGGAATGCATCCTATCAGTTTTACAAATTGCTGAATTTTAAAAAAAAAAAAATTTTAAAAAATTAAAAAAAAAAAATACCACAAACCAAAAAAACCCACAAAATCACAAAACCAAAATCACATCCACAAATTTGGTCTTTTACCAGAAAGTTAAGGTTACACTGCAAACTTTGGGCAGTGTGGTAAACAGTAAAGGCTGCATTTTAACAGTGTATCTCTTACTATAATAAACTGCTTCTAGAAACAATGTGACTTTTGAAAGACATTTCATTGATTCTAAAGGGCTGCAGAACTAGAAAGGCTATAAAATACCAGTTGGTGTGATGCAGCTTTAATTTGATACCTTATCTCCCTGTCCTCCAACTTCCAAGTATTTTACAGACTTCCATAATTCACACATTCTGTTTGTATTAAATAGATAACTAATCACCCATGTGCAAAGTGAAGTTGTAGAGCACAGACTGTCAATATTATGGTGAATATGGTACCAATATTTTAATTACTGTGTATAATCACATCCCTGTGATTGCACAGTCATTGGTTAGTAGAAACAGTGCCTACGCCTTAATCTTCCAAGTAGAAACGTCACTGTATTTCCATGTACTAAGAATTGATCAAAAAAAACTAAATCATTTTCACTTAATCTTGAGTTAAATTTCATCTGAGAGTCTAGAATATCCTTATACTTCATGAACTACAATTGATGGACATAATTACTTTTTTCTTTTAATACTTATAGTTAGTACTTCTGAAAGATTCAGACAGCATGGAGCAATGAAGAATTTAAATTAATACCACATTTTGCACTTTTCTAACTGCTTTTCTAACAGTAGTTACTTTCTATAAAAAATTATATATCCTTATTTTTGATTCTTTACAAAAATAATTTAAGATCTAATTACAAATATTAAATGAAATTGTTTCCTTAGTAAATTATCTATAGAGCCAGTTCTATATTACATGATATGTATCAAAATGAAAAGGCATCATTACAGAAACATAAATTTTCTTGCATCTCTAACTTGATTGATTTATTAGATGATACATTAAGGAATAAGACTCTTATTTTAAGCATATGATGACACCTTATTTTAAGCAACATATATAAGATACTAAGTGTATTTTTACACTAAAATAGTACAAAAAAAAAGGTGACATTTTTGCCCAATAATTTTGCAAACATTTTTCATCTAAAATACACAAGTCTTTTACAGTGTTCAAAATATCAGCACTTCAGAACAGACTGCTTTAACATCTGCACATCACCAGGGTTTCCCCCAAGGATTTTTAAATGATGCCTGCCTGTGCTGAATAAAGTGCTAACTTGCACCTTGCATTTCAAACTGTGTCCTGAGCAGCCATCCAGTTGGTACAACACCAGCTGAATTCCCAGAGGCCACTGTTCAATCAGGCTTGACTGCAATTATCATGTCAATATTTTGTGCTCCGATATGCAGATATGCACACATGCAAACTGCATAATACCTTCTTCTCCATGGAATGTTGACTTATGTTCAACGTTCTGAGAATTTTTAATGAAACAGGATATTAAACTTTCATTAACTGTAGAAAATCACAATTATTTGACCTTAGCCAGAAAGGTTGTACTTTATGCTCTATTATTCTGTCCACTATACTGTGTGATAGTAACTGGACAGTCCATTGTATTTTAAAATCAGAGTGACAAAATGGTAATGGCGTACATCTTGTTTACATCATTGTCCTCCTGCCATTGTGTTTCCTGTTAATTTGTAAAAGGGTGCTTTAAGAAAGCTTTCACATAATGTTTATCGTCCCTTCAAAAATATGTGAGGTACAGATTTTTATTTTTTTCAATTAACTTAGGTATCTATAGTGTTCATTCATACAGCACATTCACTTATCCTTTTTACATAAAAAGTACTTGCCATTTTCAGTAAATCTGCATATCAGCAGTCAGTGAAGAATCTATGTCAACCTATTTATGTTTTTTCCACAATTTGCTATTCACAGGATGCTGCAAACCACAGCGTAAGCTCCTGCAGTTACCTTTCCAAAAACTCTTTGGTTATTTTTGATCTCTTGCTTTTCCGCCATATTTTTGTCCATCTGTTCACCTTTACACAGATGTAACTCCTCAGGAAGAACAACAACAAAACTCTCAATCACTGGCACTAACATTAGGCTTCTCGTGTTTCTTAAGAGTGGCCTGAAATGATAAATCCGTTCTTTGCCTTTGTTAAGACCTGCAATACACAACACACTTGAAACCTAGATATGGAAAAACATCTGCATAAGGCAGGCTTGCCAAAGGTAAGTATACCATCTCACATAAAACAATCCCCATGTACATCTACCACATCTTCTATCATTGCCACAGTTTGATTGTTAATGGATCCTTCTACGTCCCCCTTCAAGAAAAAAGGAAAAGAGTCAGCTAGAAGCCTTAGAGGAAAATTAGTCTTTTGACTTGTCATGCTTGCATGTACTACAGAAGGAAGAGTCTTAAAGCAGAGTTCTGAAGTTTGCAAAAATATTTCAAAACCTTTCACACTCTCATCTGAACCCAGCTCCATTCCAGTTTACACATACATTTACTTAATAAGAGCTATTTTCTAGCAACTTTTTTTTAAATCATAAAAAAATCTTTCAAAAGGCAGCAAACTAGAAATAGCATACTCTTTACATAATACTGAGATCAATAGTATTTAAAGTAGCTGGAAAGTATACTAACATGAGTAGTAGTTTTACAATGGCTTGTTTAAAATACCTGGAGGCTTTTACATATCCCAAAGGCATTTCTCATTTGCACAGTAAAGATAATTTTTTGTTTATATCTGAATATTAAATTGGGAATATAGTTAGAGTTATCCAGCAAGAATTGCAAAGACTGCTGAAAAGTATAATGTCATTGGTGGATTACAGGAATCAGCAGCATAGCCATAAAAAAGTACAAGCTATACTTTTACAATTTTAGGGCAGGAGAACTTCTATTTTGGGGCCATGAAAGCATTTGAAAATAACAGACAAATAACAGCAAGGTACTAGTAATTTCTCCCTATGCCCCCCAAATTAAATATTTTATATTTTCCTGGTTTGTTTGGAAAAAGATACTATAAGGAATTTTCTAATGCTATAAATACAAATTACCTTACTGTAAAGCTAGTATTGCCCACTCAATTCCTCCTAATATATATCTTCTTTTCTTCATCACACATCTGTGGTGTAAGTTGTAAGGTTCTAAGTGAACATTTTGTCCTCCATCTTTTTATTCTCGCCACTGTAATCTCGTGAAAAAAGCCTAGCTGTCTCTTTCATCAATTTAATGACAGAAATATACTAGACAATATTGCTTGATTCTTCATATAAATATATATGATCTAGGAGGGTACACATGCTTATGCATTCTTAGGTTCTGTCTGCTTTCATTACTTATCTGGCTTATATGACCTCAGGCAGTCTCAAAGATTTGGCAGAGAATGCAAGTTTCTTGGTCATGGAATTTTTGGTGGAAGGAGTGCACTGAAAAATGAAGCTATGCAAACACTAGTGGTATCCATGTCACAAGAAGAAATAAAAAAGGTTTAAATCCATCCCATTCTTTTGTTTCTATCTCAGAATCTCACAGTAAGCCTGAGTAAGATCGAAAAAGTTCTGAACTTGAATATGACTGGGTCTCTGTTGTTCCTAATACAGACGAGACAAAAAAAATCTGTAAGATTTAAATCTTTTTTATCAGATTTTAGTGTAAATTTTCAATTTCCAGCTCATTTGAATCTCTGTATAATATAGAAAAATGGGCTACAAGCAGCACAGATCCTCCCAAGTGGCATGCTTCACAAATCTTCTTGCTTACAACAGTTATTTGATCATCCCATCTTTTAAACTCTTTAAACCCATGTATTTTTCCCAGATTAACAAAGCCAGAAAATCTATTGTCCTGTAATTTTCTGGACAGCATCAGTGGTAGATAGCAGATTCCTTTTAAAGGCAATCAATGTACTGGAACTAAGATAAACTGATACTAGCATAAAAAAACATGTTATTTACTCCTGTAAGGTAGAGAATAAGACAAAAACTTTTTTGAAAGGATGAGTGTGTAAAGAAGTGCAGTCATGAAACTGAAGCTACTAAGGAAATCATTATGGAGAGTAATAACTGGAAAAGTTGGGATAGAATTTATGGGGCTGTAATTTGGTTGTGCAGAAGTTTCACAGGTGAAGCTGGGGTAGAAACTATTTCCAAAGAGGCAATCAGACCATTCTCAGGCAAAAGAGATGAAGCTACACCAATTAAAGAGAAAAATACACACTATTGGTCCATCTGTCAAATCAAAGCAACCCAGAAGTTCAAAGCTGTGATTAATAAAACTCCTATATACTGAATGGGTTTTATCCACACCTATTCCAGGGTTCTCAGGAGTAATGACAAAACCTAAAAAGATACGGTGGAAGAAATTTCTTCTTTCTTAATTCCATAATTCAGAGAGGCATGGAAAAGTTGTGATATACATGTATAGCCTTGAGTTCAAAAAGGTTCTAAAGTATTAGTGTAATTCTAAAGAGTAGAGGACATAAAAAAACTAGACAAGCACATTATCAAAAGTATGCTGGCAGGGTTTCACATAGCAATCACCAGCCTCTAAACACTGCAAAACACATCCAAAAAATTTGAGCTTATTACCCTGCTTTTGTCCATCAAGGTGGTATATAAGAGTGCCATATTCATTGTAACAATAAGGATAATACGCAAAATTACCAAATTCTGTTCTAAAAAAAGCACAAAATAATTTAAAGCAAGGGACATCTATCAAGCATAAAAATATTACTAGACATGAAAAATAATAAACAAAGAAGAGAGACTTGTGTAGGCACACAATTCAAGAACTCCAAATAATTAATTTGTTGACCATTATTTAAATGTATGCTTTCTAAAATCTCTATGCTTCAATTCATCCTAACATTCTGATTATTTTTATATACAACATAAATAAAGAATGTTAATAAGGCTGAACACCTGCTTCTGCCTTCTTAAGCTTTAAGTAAAAGAATTACAATTTTCCGCATCGTTCAGCTATCTACAAAATGTGGTTAGGACAATAAAGTTTTTTAAATTTTTCAATATAATTGTGCTTATATACATGCAATGTATGTTTACATATATTAAATACTGTATTTATATGTTTTAAGCAGTTCTCTCATTTTTTTCATGTTTTATGAAGGAAGATGAATTCTACCACCAATGTCCTCATGAAAACATGACCAAATTTTATTAGGAAACAAATCATTATGATTTTCCATTTCAACATAAATGAAGAAAGCTACAAATTTGTGCATCAGTCTTCATTGTATATTTGAATTATTTTCCAAATCAAACCTGAAAACAACAGTAAGAATAGTATACTGTCTAAACAGCCAAGCTATTACTCTGTGCAGTTAAGTGTCCCAGTACAAAGCCAGCAGTTACTTGATATCATCAGTGGTGACCATATGTGAACTCCCAACAACAGTTCTCTTTAAAATAACATGCATGTCCTTACACCATCACTGTCTTCTTCTGGATATAAATCCTTTAGAATATTGCCTCTAGTTACATGATCACACTGTATTTTTGAACAAACATTTTCATTGCTTTATGCAAGATAGAACTGGGGACAAAACTATAAAAACTAGTGAGAAAGAGGAGATCTCATCAATACATATAAATATCTCAGAGGTGGGTGTCAAGAGGATGGGGTCAGACTCTTTTCAACATGAGGCAGAACTTCTTTATGATGAGGGTGGCAGAGCACTGGAAGAGACTGCCCAGGCAGTTTGTGGAGCCTCCCTCTCTAGAGACACTCAAAACCCACCTGGACACATACCTGTATAACCTGCTCTAGGTGACTCTGCTTTGGCTTTGGCTTGGGCAGAGGGGCTGCACTAGATGATCTCCCAAGGTCCCTTCTAACCCTAACAATACCATCATTCTGTGAAATGCACTCCTAGCTAAAGAAGTTAATACTGTATTTTAACAAGTGAAAGAACATGACAGAAGTAGTCCAGGAAGGAAAGATGTGAACAACAAAACGTGCCTTCTAAGATCAACGCACTCAATGGCGCACTCAATGGAAACCCAAAGGAGCCAGGAACCCTCATGAATCTATAACAAGCTTCCCAGGTAAAACTGGCATGACATTAAAAAAAGTTAAAATCCATTATTTTTCTCTTTTTTTTTAAATTTCCTTTTTCATTTTAAAAGAGGGAACTCATGACACCCTAAGAAAATTAAGTGTTTCAATGCTGACAGCCAACTCATTCACATTCTCCTTATCTTTCGCCTACATAAAAATCTGAATTCATAAATACTAGTATTGCAAAACAATTAACTGCATACTGTCATAATTAACTAACATTTATAGGAATCAGATGATAGTAAGCATCATGAAGAAATCATCACCATCACTATCCTCAGAGGAATAAGCTGCAGAAGTAAGATCCTGCTTGTCTGTATTAATGAAGATAGAAGCTCTTACAGTCAGGGACAAGTTCTTCCTTCAGAGGGTGACTGGGCACTGGAACAGGTTCCCCAGGCAAGTGGTCACAACACCAGCCTGTGAGAGTCCAAGAAGCATTTTGACAGTGCTCTCAGGCACATGATGCAATTCTTGCTGTGTCCTGTGCAGAGCAAGGAATAAGACTCAGTGATTCCAACCTCTTCCAATGCAGCATGTTGTATGATCCTATGACAGTTATCTCTTCCATTACCTAGTCTTAGCTTTTCACTTCCTCAAGAATTTAGATAAACATAATTTATATATAAACTGTTACCCAACAGCTTATGACACTAGAAAATTACCAGTCATTTTCGTCCTCCTGCTCTTTCAACAGGAAAACAAAATATGGCAAGACATTTATAATTTTAATATGGTATTGAACGGGCAGCACAGCAGTTTCAGTGAGAACAGATTTTAAAGTATGCTTCAACTTGCACCAAAAAATAGAGAAATTCTGCAATGTATTCTAGGCACTCTTGATGAAATTTAACAATTAAACTTTTTCAACAAATTTTTAGAACTCTACATAGTTCTCAATTAGAAAGATAAAGAATATCAGCAGGGGAGGTTGGTTGCTTTTTGGTTTTAGTAGCATGTTAAATCTTCAAACTCACCTTTCCACAACCAAGCTGACAGCTTGAGTAAGATCGGGTTTTTGACACCTGGAGATGCTTCCAAAGAGACCACACAAATTCTTTATCAGCCTTAGAAACAGGACAAAAAAAAGAAAAAAAACCACATTACATGCATAATGCCTTTTACAGACAAAAAAGGTTATACTAAGCATATTCAAAAGACAATTGACAAGAAAGCCCTAATCTCGTGAGAATTCCCTGCAAGTTACTCACTGTTCCATGAAAACACAGCCGATGGTTCTCTTGAATAAACAAAGTTTTAACCATACAGAATACTGAAGTAAAATAAACACCTACAATCAACATTAAAATAGTATGCAATGTAACATATGGCAGCAGAAATTACATTATTCAAACAAGACTGCCTTTTGCTATATCTATTACTGTTACTGACACAATTTCTATTAAATGCTAAGCCTAGAATACCTGCTTCAACATTAAGGTTTACCAAATGCAGTTCTTTATTTTAAAACATGCAGTTAAACAGTCTTCTAACACACAGGCATCTAACCTGCAGTATACAGAAGTTTCTGAAAGAGCAAGGAAACACTGCTGTTTACAAATAGACTTCAGAAAGTTTGTGAAAACTAGATGTCAGCTAAAAGGTTTCCCACATTTGTATTTTCTACTACACGTTAGCTGTTATTTTTCACTAGAGTCTTGTTATTTCAATATGATTTTATTACTGGAAGCACCAATATTAGCTATTTTAGAAGGTAAATCCATGTGTTGATGATGTAAAAATATTAGGGGAGAACAGTAAAATCCAGCAAAAGATGAAGACCAGTAAGACAATATGTGTATATAAACCATAGTCCAGACCAGGATGAGACCTACTGAAACAGTTTAACGTAAAATTAGGAACTGGTAAGCTAAACCCATAGTATATTGGCAGCTAGACCTATTCAACAGGCAAAAATAATTAGAGTGCCGCTATGTCTACTAGTGTTTTGGAAACAGAATCATTTAGACTGGAAAATACATTTATGGTCAAGGCATCCAACCACTAACCTAACATTGCCACAACCACACAAACCCTACATGCCACATCTACAGCTTTTAAATACTGGTAGGGATGGCAACACCCCCACCTTCCTGAATAGCCTGTTCCAGGGCCTATCAAGAAATTCTTTCTAATGTCAAATCTAAATGTTAAAAATCAAATTGCCAAAAAGATTTTGTAATTCAAGACCATTATCAGCTTATGCAAAATGCACTACACCAGAAAGAGTTCACCTTTCTTAAAAGCAGAAAAATTCCAACTGTCTTTCACAGGCTGTGCACAGCTTTTAAAATGCTGACTGTGTTTCTTGAATTTCCAAACAAAATCAAACAATTACCAAAAAAATTGTTCAAAAAGAAAAGAGGAACAAGATGTTTTTAAAACACTTGAAAAAACCACAATCCTTCTCTAATCAAATTAGGCTACTAATGTAAGCATTCTTTTAAAAACTGAAAGTGACCCTTTTGCATGCAAAGAGTCAACTAACTGCATTATGGAGCGCTACATTCATTTTTAAAGAAAGGTAACACAAAAGCTGAACTGCACACCAGATAATTAGTAACTCAAATGACTTGGCATCAGTACCAAAGTCTTTGTTCAGTACAAGTGCTAAAAATAGTTTAACTTTCAGCTCAGAATTAAGTTAAAAGATAAATACTAAGAATCATATTAATTGGGTTACTAAGTAAAAAAATAAACCACAGCCCCTAATTTCACTCTATCAACCTTACACATTTAATATACTGAACTTCTATGTATCAGTGGGAAAGACTATAAAAAGAGTGCACTTGTTTCATGTCCTCAGACTAAAAGACACCATCTCCCAAAAATGCCTTGCCAGGCCACCTGAAGAGTTACAATGCACGTAGACTGTGAACCAGCATGACCTACTGCTTCTTCTCAGGCAGAAAAGAGAATTAAAAATAAAAATGTTTTTCAGATTTGGACAACTGCAGCAGGCTCCCAAAAAGCATTAGGATCCACACAGAAGCCGGATTCAGAGTAATTTTAATACCTAAAAAAATCTTGAGCTTGTGTTGATAAGTCGGAGGGAAAGCAAACAAACAAAACGAACACACAAAAAACAAGCCGCAAAGCCAGACTAAACCTCTCTAAACAATAGCAAATAAAATACGATTTTGTTTTAATTATTTCAAAGGACATTAAATCAGTAATCCTTCCAGCCTAAATGACACTACTTTCACAGAATCAATTAGGCTGGAAGCAACCTCTGAGATCAAGTCCAACCTATGACCAAACACTGTGTCAGGTGGTCCATGGCACTAAATGCCACATCCAGTCTTTCCTTAGACACCCCCAGGGACAGTGACTTCACCACCTCCTTGGGCAGCCCATTCCAATGCCCAGTCACTCTTTCTGTGAAGAAATTCTTCCTAATGTCCAACCCACACCTCTCCTGGCACAACTTAATGCTGTGTCATCTTGTATCTGTCACTGGCTGCCTGTGAGAAGAAACTGACCCCCACCTGGCTACAGCCTCCTTTCAGGCAGTCATAGAGAGTGATAAGGTCACCCCACAGTCTCCTTTTCTCTGGGCTAAACAACCTCAGCCACTCCTCACAGGACTTGCATTCTAGACCCTCCACCAGCCTTGCTGCCTTTCATCATAAGGAAATCTTTGAATCATAATAACAGGAATAAACCACTGTATCTACTCCAATTTTAGAATAATTTTAATTCAAACTGCTCAACTGATCAGAAATATGGAGAGCAGAAATTACATTATAATAGTGTCTGAGCATTTTTATATACTTAGTACAGAATTCACTGTCTATTTTATACTAAACTACCATAAATCACTAAGAAATCAGTCTAAAGGCCACAAAATCATTACATCACAGAGAAGACCCAATAGAACAAAATGCTAATGGTATACTACCCGAAAACACTCAGAAATCTTGAGTCAAGCAAACCATCAAAAGTTTCTTATGCTGATTGATGACTTCATGAGCTATGTTTAGTTGATTTTTGTTTACCTGTTTAAAGTCTTGGATCTGCTTATGAGCATGCTTCCTTAACTTTCTCCTTGTGCCCTGAACACAAACCACAGAGGTAGCTGTTGGGTTTTCTGTTTATTTTTTTATATATCAGAAGAGTTGAGACCCTTGGGCTTCCATATGAATCTAAGAAGTGCTATCAAACACCATGAGACTCCCTACAAGCAAGGGTGTCTTTTTGCCCTACCATGCAGATATGTATTTCTGGTCCCAGCTGGGAAACGGTCTGATGCAATCCAAGAACATGGAATAGCGCACAACTTTCAGACGAACACTTCTGAGCACAGCTTTCCTCTATTACAAAGAAAAAGCAAAAAAAATGGAAAACCACAGCAATAGGTATTGAATTGTTCCTAATGAACAAATATGTACTATATATATGTACAATGAGAGGGAAGTCTTCACATTCCTCCCATAGTTTTTGCTCAGTATACAGCATGTACTGAGCCTCTGACAACTGATTTCCACATAAACTTTCCAAAATCTCCCTCTGGCAATATAAATACAAAATACGAAATTTCAACAAACATTCTTAATGAGAGCACAAACACTCAGGTATAAACTATCTCTTTTAACTAAACAAGAAGTTTGACTTAACTTGTAACTATTCCACAAACACGCTACTTTAAGTTGTCCAAAGAAGAGTAAAATCGGCCACATATTTGTACTCATGTCAGTGAAACTTCCACTCCTTACATAACTCTTCCATCTGTGCTAAGAGAACAGTAGATGAAACAGCATTTAAAAACTTAACCTAATTGTAAAATAAAAAATCTCCTTTGCAATAAGGAATATTGAACGACCACTAAATAAACGTCAAAGAAACAGCTACACAGAACAGGCTAAAAGCTGTCCATTAAATGATAAACAAATAACAACAAATGCAACCACAAAACACAACCCAAAGCCTTCACCCGTCCTAATCCTATGGAAGCGAACAGTCACTCAATTTCCAAAACTGCAAAACAATAATATTTCAATGCATGTTGTTTATTTTTGATGATGACAAACTGGTATTTGAAGTTACTACTGCAAATTATGAATGAGCACACACAGAACTATAAAGAAATGTTGCAATTATATCAACAGGTATGATAAATTAAATCATCATATGCCTTTCACTATGCACCCAATATGTACTTTAATTTCTCTAAATGCATATAAAACTAAGCAATGTCCTGCCTAAGTGTACTTGACAAAAAAAATTAAGGACATAAATGTATCTTCAAATGTTACCAGTAAAGAAAAAACCCAATCAAACAAAAAAACACGACTTCATCCAAAGTTAAAAATATGAGAAATTTATTTCACAAAAGGAAAGTTTACACAGAAATGTACAAAAATTTATCATTAAGACAACAAAGCATTACAAAGAAATTAGTCAAAGAATGCTGAGTTACCATATGTGGATTTCTTCTCTTTAACATGCCAAACATTTTAATGGTCATTTCATTTAAATCTCAATAATATGATTAATTAAGCATTTTGTATAATGCAATAAGTAGGAGTTAGGAATTATTAAAGTTTAAGATGAAAAGAAGTTTAAACAGCCTTTTTAAGCTCTTGGCAGAATTCATGGACTTGGTAAAGCTTTCCCTGCATGGCCCTGGGAGCCAAACAATTTCTATGGAAAAAAGACTGCTTACTTACACTGTTTGAAGCTGGCACAGAAAAACACTGCAGCTGTCAAGGCCTGGGATGTATCAATCTTCAGCTCACCCAAAGAACATTCAGCCTACTCAAGTGCACGTTAACAACTCAAGAGGCCAGCAAGAGTGTACCTTGAACAGCTGAGATTTTCTATAAAGGCAGAATACAGACGCCATTTGAAAGCTAGCAAAAATTACTCATTACTTAGAACACATCTAATGTCAGATAAAGATGCTCACCCTGCAATCAAGTTTGCATGCAAGAACAAAAAATACTCTGAAAAAGAAAAGAGCACATTGTGTATTCCGTGAAAAGTGACATTTTTGCCCCTGGCTTACAGTTAAAGTGATTGTAGTTCATCATACTGAAATACAAAAAGAAATGCAGACTACCCTAGGCTTTAAATGTGTTCTTTGCCAAGTAAACTGGATTTTTTTCTTACTGATTTTCTTACAGGAGCAAGTTCAGAAGCACTGACAAAAGATAAGCCACTAACAGACATTATAAGGCATAACTAGGTACAGCACAAGTATTTGCTCTCAAGTGAAGCTGCAAATTTAAAAAGCTTCAGCAGAAATCAAAAACTAAGAATCCCTGTGACTTACAAGCAGGGAAAACAAATATCATTATTCAAAAATTTTATCTTCCCTTTGGAACTCTTTCCTCTATTACAAAGAAAAAGCAAAAAAAATGGAAAACCACAGCAATAGGTATTGAATTGTTCCTAATGAACAAATATGTACTATATATATGTACAATGAGAGGGAAGTCTTCACATTCCTCCCATAGTTTTTGCTCAGTATACAGCATGTACTGAGCCTCTGACAACTGATTTCCACATAAACTTTCCAAAATCTCCCTCTGGCAATATAAATACAAAATACGAAATTTCAACAAACATTCTTAATGAGAGCACAAACACTCAGGTATAAACTATCTCTTTTAACTAAACAAGAAGTTTGACTTAACTTGTAACTATTCCACAAACACGCTACTTTAAGTTGTCCAAAGAAGAGTAAAATCGGCCACATATTTGTACTCATGTCAGTGAAACTTCCACTCCTTACATAACTCTTCCATCTGTGCTAAGAGAACAGTAGATGAAACAGCATTTAAAAACTTAACCTAATTGTAAAATAAAAAAATCTCCTTTGCAATAAGGAATATTGAACGACCACTAAATAAACGTCAAAGAAACAGCTACACAGAACAGGCTAAAAGCTGTCCATTAAATGATAAACAAATAACAACAAATGCAACCACAAAACACAACCCAAAGCCTTCGTAAATCCTATGGAAGCGAACAGTCACTCGAATTTCCAAAACTGCAAAACAATAATATTTCAATGCATGTTGTTTATTTTTGATGATGACAAACTGGTATTTGAAGTTACTACTGCAAATTATGAATGAGCACACACAGAACTATAAAGAAATGTTGCAATTATATCAACAGGTATGATAAATTAAATCATCATATGCCTTTCACTATGCACCCAATATGTACTTTAATTTCTCTAAATGCATATAAAACTAAGCAATGTCCTGCCTAAGTGTACTTCTGACAAAAAATTAAGGACATAAATGTATCTTCAAATGTTACCAGTAAAGAAAAAACCCAATCAAACAAAAAAACACGACTTCATCCAAAGTTAAAAATATGAGAAATTTATTTCACAAAAGGAAAGTTTACACAGAAATGTACAAAAATTTATCATTAAGACAACAAAGCATTACAAAGAAATTAGTCAAAGAATGCTGAGTTACCATATGTGGATTTCTTCTCTTTAACATGCCAAACATTTTAATGGTCATTTCATTTAAATCTCAATAATATGATTAATTAAGCATTTTGTATAATGCAATAAGTAGGAGTTAGGAATTATTAAAGTTTAAGATGAAAAGAAGTTTAAACAGCCTTTTTAAGCTCTTGGCAGAATTCATGGACTTGGTAAAGCTTTCCTGCATGGCCCTGGGAGCCAAACAATTTCTATGGAAAAAGACTGCTTACTTACACTGTTTGAAGCTGGCACAGAAAAACACTGCAGCTGTCAAGGCCTGGGATGTATCAATCTTCAGCTCACCCAAAGAACATTCAGCCTACTCAAGTGCACGTTAACAACTCAAGAGGCCAGCAAGAGTGTACCTTGAACAGCTGAGATTTTCTATAAAGGCAGAATACAGACGCCATTTGAAAGCTAGCAAAAATTACTCATTACTTAGAACACATCTAATGTCAGATAAAGATGCTCACCCTGCAATCAAGTTTGCATGCAAGAACAAAAATACTCTGAAAAAAGAAAAGAGCACATTGTGTATTCCGTGAAAAGTGACATTTTTGCCCCTGGCTTACAGTTAAAGAGATTGTAGTTCATCATACTGAAATACAAAAAGAAATGCAGACTACCCTAGGCTTTAAATGTGTTCTTTGCCAAGTAAACTGGATTTTTTTCTTACTGATTTTCTTACAGGAGCAAGTTCAGAAACACTGACAAAAGATAAGCCACTAACAGACATTATAAGGCATAACTAGGTACAGCACAAGTATTTGCTCTCAAGTGAAGCTGCAAATTTAAAAAGCTTCAGCAGAAATCAAAAAACTAAGAATCCCTGTGACTTACAAGCAGGGAAAAACAAATATCATTATTCAAAAAATTTTATCTTCCCTTTGGAACTGAATTACAAGCATAACTATTTCACTGGCTATTTGGTATCATAAATACCTAAAACTGTATCAATATTACAGTTATTTGTCTAATGGAAACTTCGAACCATATAATCTTTTGAATATTTTTATACAGCTTTATCAAGGAGAATTAGATGACATCTTTTTTTTAAAGTAATTATACTGAATTTACTAAAGCAAAACTTTCAAATTAGCAGTGAAACAAGTATCAAAAGCATAAGCAGTATCTTTTTTCTTTTTTTTTTAATCTCACAGAAACTATACACTTATAGCAGTTTCAGTTTTACATTTACAAGTAAGTTTAGGTTTTTGTTTAGATGTATGTCATGCACTGTGCTGAGAACAAGGATAAACTGAAAAACTTCCCCCCTTTAACATAAATTCATTCTTCAAGCATCTCAGTTACCTGTAATTTGAAATCAGTACTCTTTTTGATGTTTCACTGTATTTATTTCTAAGCATGTTAATTACTGTTAAGTGTTCCTACCATACCTTAAATCTTTTCAGCATTACAAATTATTATTCATTTATTATTATTCATCTTCTCAAACCTAAAAGACAATACTCTCAGAGCAGAAAAACAAAACATAAACCCCTGAGTGTGACTCTTCACACTCAGTCCAAACAGCCTCTTTTGTACCCCCACCTCTCCAATCATCACTACAAAAACACAAGACAAACTCTCATTTTAGTTCTTTAATCAGTCCATATCCCCAAGTGGGAAAATAAAGCAGCTGGGAGGACAGAGGGAGCTATTGGTTTACTGTTAATTTTTAATAAGAACTCTATAACAATTACATACTAATAATTTTCTGTGTTATGAATTGAGTATTTCAAAACACATGATTGTCAGGCTGGAAAAATTTGTATGGAAATCAAAATACTACATGGCATGGGGCATGAGGGGGGAACGCATGAAATAACCTGGTTGGCTGGCATAAGCACTGAAAAACTTGCAAGAAAATTTTGTCTATGGATTGTTCTGGGATCCCTGAACATCTAGGATAGACTAGTACATTTCCAACTAAACAACTCAAGTCTTTTATCAAACAAGCTGATATATACACTGCACATGCAAGTGACAAGACTTGTTTCTTTCTTGATGTCTCACAAGATTTTTAAATGTACACGGCTGCATACTGTCAGTTCAGACTCTCTTGGCCCACTGTGCCAGTGTTTCTTTGTGCTTTCCAGTTTTCCATATTCCATTCCTAAATAAAAGGTGTGCTCTTTACAACCATGAACTGCTGAGTAGTCACAACAAAAATACTCTTGTTGTTTAGAAAATCCATCTGTGAGGTGCTGCGCTTTTCAACAACCAAGGAAGACATCAGAAGACTGATCAGTAACTCAGAAAAAAACTTAGAACCTTAGACACACCAGGCTCTTAAAATAATACTGTGTTATTTTCAAGTTCACAGAAGCCACTCACAGACAGTAGGCACTGTTAACATCTAATTCTCAGGTAGAAATTTGTATGAGAGCTATAGATGACTTGACCAGACTAACTGCTTTTTAACAGACATCGTCAGCAAACAAGAGTAATTTCCCCCATCCCCTCAATTCCTTAATGTTGCAGCATAAGTGAGACACAATCAATGTGTAAATGCATTATATTAAAAAAGTCTGATGTATATTTCACACATACTTTTCTATTCAAAGAAATTACTGTTATATTGTCTCTGTTGGCAGTTCTCACAACAAACCTATGTTTGATTCAAAAAGGGACAAGCAGTAGTATACTGCTTTACTTAACACTTGTGGGTAAATATACACCCACACACAACCTCAAACACACACTCCCTTAGAAACTGAATCCTTACTCATTACTTTGCTGAATGCAAACAAGCACAATAAAAATAATATAGTGTCATTGTTACAATGTTGATGCCTTAATAGTGCTCTAAGCAAAAATACCACCCAACTTATACTAAAGATACTGTCCTTACCCATGATTTAATCAGCATACTCTCAGATTCATAGTTCATCAGCATAACCAAAATACAGCAATGAATTTAACTAAGTAATTTCATTATATAGTCTTAATTGGCATAAATAACTGACTTATTGTGGCAACAACTGGCAAGAAATACAAGGTACTCCTTGGTCATGGCATAGTAAAAAAAATGAACTGAAGGCAGATCAGTACCATCACAGGATGAAGGAACAAAAATAAACATCAATTCACTTGTAGACAGAACTTACCAGATAGACATGGACCTATCACACACAATGCCACCCTCACTGAATAGCAAAAAGTAAATTACTTTCTTCTTCAGTGAGCACACAGGATGCTCTGTTTCCCTTCATTCACTAGAACAGCTTTCTACCAGCACTTGCTTTTTTCAGAGTACTCAATACTGGAGATGCAGCGCTTGATAAATGTAGGAAATCTTTTCAGAAGGGAGAACATGTGAGAAATCAAAAGCTTTCTTTTAATCCATTTTTACATCAAGGATAGGATAAGTGATCTGCCAGCTTTCATTTCAAGCTATAACTTTCTAAACTACTTCAATTAAAACTAACTGCAGTCATAGAAGTAATTTATACAGAAGATGCACAGAATTGGATAGGATATGAATTTTCCAAGTCACATAACTGCTTTCTGTAAGCACTACAATTCAGAGTTATTGTAACAATTCTATCACTTACTTGAGAGTACAGGATCACTTAAAAGCTTCAGCACAGCTCTCAGAGTTAGTTTTGTTTAAATGTAATGCTCTGGATTAATAAAATTAATAATGCACTTGTGATTTTTAATTCATTCAAGAATACAGGAATGCATAAATAATTTTATTTTACAGACAATATAACCATATGCATGCATTTAGGTATATTCCCTCTGTATTATCATAACTAACCAAGTGCAATTTGGGTCCATTATTTCAACTGGGCCTGAAATGGCATTGTAGTACTTTCCAAATCATGTGGACAAAAGTTGTGACAAATATGAGCATACTTTTAAACTGTTTCAAATAGTTGAAACAGTGCATTCTCCATAACAGCAAAGGACAACAACACTATCTGAAGTCATTCTTCAAGAACAGTGTACCTCCTTCCCAAATCAAAATAGCTAAATGGGAAAACTAGACCAGCTACACGCAGTCATTCTCCTCCATGTTGAATCTGTAACAACATGGCAAACATAGACATCAAAGTGTGTTCTACAGTTCTAGAGACCTCCTCACTGCATTTGGAAAAATTAAAACAGCCTAAATCTCTGCACATAAAATGCAACTTCCTTTATTGACAAAAGCTGTGGTTTGTTGTTTACATAACAGGTATTTTTTGCATTCATGTCTATCTTAGAGCAGCCAGCCAAAGTCCCCAGAGACTGGAGGAAAGGGAATTTCATGTCCTTTTTAAAAAAGAATAAATAAGATCATGGGAACCACCAACCTGCAAGCATTACCATATTGCCCAGTAAAATCATAAAACAGATCCTTCTAGACCTGTCGTAGGTTACACTTTAGGATGTAACCAAAAGTATGTATTTTATTACATCTTCATAAGTTGTTATAACAGATGTGGCGGTGCTCCTTATCTCCTCCATGACTCATCCCTGATAACTCCCTCTGGGGCTATGTCTGCTAATGGGCCATCACGCCTCATTGCATGACTCAAAAATCACATCATCCCATTGTGAGATGCTCCGCCCTGGGGAATGAACCAAGCATTCCTACCTGGATATAATACGAGGTTTGGAACACCATGGGAAGCCCTACCTACTGTATTCCCAGAGGACAAGAGCTACATAACCATCACTGGACCTTTAGAGAAAGACTACAGGACTTCTACTTCCCTTCTACAGGATCACTGCTTCAACAGAACCACATCCACCATTTAACTGGACTGCTACAACCACCCTGACTGACATAGTGTCAGTGTCCGGAATCTGACACCATTTCTGTACAACTGCCTGTGTTTTAATTTTCCTATTAAACTGTAGTTCTGGCTTGGAATGTCTCACCAGCTTGCTTTCAAACCAGTACACTATGACAAGCATGGGTGACAAGAGAGTACTTAGACACAGGCAACATACTTCACCAAAGCAAACCATGCCAGCAGCATGCACTTGCATACCAGAAAGCCAACTGTATCCTGAGCCCAGGCCAGGTCACAGGAGACAATTCTCCCTCTCTTGTCTGCTGTTGTGAGACCCTACCTGGAGTACTGTGTCCAGCTCTGTGGAGCCCAGCACCAGAAAGACATGGCATATCAACAGGTCCATAGCAGGGCCAAAACCTGATCAGAGGCATTTCCACACTTTTCTGTAAAAAAAGGATGAAATAGTTTGGTTTGTGCTGCTTGGAAAATATATACAAGGGTCCTGATTCCCACCTTTCAATACCTAAGAAAGCACTTGTAAGAAAGACAGACTTTACCAATGTCTCAAGTGACAGAAAAAGGTTTAACAATCTTTAAAAGTATCCTTTTCAATTTAAAAATATTTAAATTTGGATTAAGTACAGATTCAGATTGAACATAAGGGAAGTGGACAACAAGGGGGTGTGGCAACGGAGGAAGACTGCAGGTCCCCCATCACTGAAGTGTTCAAAGACACGTAGGGTAGGGTTTTAAGCAACAAGACCTACTGAAAGACATTCCTGGCTAGGGAGGCGGGTCTAGATGATCTTTAAAGATCCTTCTAATCCAAGCTATTCCATGACTCAGTAATCTCTACACCAAATTTTAAATTTCCACTGACATGCTGGGCCAATCTGAAACATTCACACACAGACATACTGTGAATAGGAAACAACTCTGTGAAGTGCAACAATATACTTTTTTTTTAAATCTCACTTTTAGTTAGTCTTCAGTTTTACTTCTATATTTTAAACCAGTATTTTCCAAAAGGAATACCAGATATGAAAAAACTTCACTACACTTAACTAAAATTTGCAAGAAGTAAAATAAAGTAGAAGTAAATAAACTTAGGTATTCAACAACACTACTTCCGTATATAATATAAAAAGAGTAAGGACTTTACTAACAACACCTGTACTAATCAGACTCGTGTGATTTACACTCCTTATGGCAAAATATAAGAGTATAAAATAACAAAAAAAACACCCAAAGCACTAAACAGCTGGCATCCCTTGGCACCAATAAATATGTGGTCTTGACTGAATCACTAATAAAAGAAATTAGCATTTAATGAATGGAAGAACTAAACATTCCATTTCAAAACAACAGGATGAATATAAACTATTTCTCTAGAAGAAATACTGACACACTCAAATTCTCATACTGGTAATTTACAAAAATTTCAATTTTGGTCACAAAGTTAGATGGGTAAGAACAAAGTCGACATAAAAATACATCACCATGGAAGAACTATGTTTTAGTGTTCTGGTTTTTTTGAGGTCTTAAATTTATTGTTACTTTCAATTCCCAGATATTGATTTAAAAACATTTCTAATATGCATCATCAACACGCATCTGCAATATCTAGTCACCTATTATGAAGCAACACAATGTTGTTAATGTGTGTTAATGTTTTTCATGTTTACTTGTAAATAAAGGAGGGAGGTATTAAAACTACATATAAGTTAATAGCACCATGGCTACATTATTTTCAGTGGATGGGTTTTTGACTAAACAGTATGGTCTGCAGACTGCTGCCAGCTGGCAGACTGTACTTTTTGGGCTGTACACAGTACCATGCAATAGCATACTTAATGCTAATACAGTAGAAGATTAGGCATTATAACGATCACTGACAGAAAAGCTACATGAGCTACAGAAGATAACACTAACAAGACCTCCCTAAAAATAATACATGTATTTTTATGCAGGAAAAAGAAAAAAAATATATATAGTTCAGCTTTGGTAGAACTATAAAGTTAGAAAGTCCTCAAAAAGGAAAATACAGTATCATTTTAGCAGAAAGATATGCCATATTACCTTTGAAATCAAAAAGCTGCAATGAGTAAAATGAAGACTGATGGTGTCTTGGTTTTTTTGAAACTAATAATAGGTAAACTGTTAAGACACTTATTTGAATTCAAAACAGCATTTTTATGAATAGAGACATCCTAAGATGGTAAATATAAAATTAAGCTAAACAAAAGAAACTTGTCGTGTGAGTATCACCAATAGCATAAGTAAAACCAGAAGATAATGCACTTGCTTCTTCAAACTTTTTGTATTACCATCAATCTAGGACACTCTGTTGAACATGGAAAATCCAGTCCAGAATCACTGTCTTGTTCAAAGCAAGGATTTGATGCAGTTTCCCATCACAGAATACCTGAAAGAACTATTCCTATCTTTTCAGTTACAGAATAGGGGGGCACAAAAGTGTCTATTCTAGAAAGAGCCTGAGAGCTAGGACATCAATCATCAATTTAGCAATGCACATTATTTTACACCACATAAACTGTCTTTCACTACAGGAGGGTCCCTACAGGACACCAAAGAATCTGCTATGAATCTACAGACCAAACAGGTGGTTTAAAGAAATACACAAGACTAAAGAGAAAGCACATAAACCTAAAGAAAGTAATCTTGGCTCAGAAATTCCACCTACAGAATGAGCTTCCAGAGACAAATCATTGCCCTTACAAAAAAAAAAAAACACCCAACAAAAATCAAAACAAGCACAAGGAAAAAAACAGAAGCAAACAAAAGCAGACCAATTTCCTATACCAGGGCCATCGCATTTTGCAAAAAAAGCATATCCATCTGCTAAACCCCCAAAAATACACAATCACAAGGGAAAATAAAATGGAGGTAAAACACAAGCCAGATCTTTTCAACGCCAAGGAAAAACAAAAACTCCTGAAAATAGTAAGAATATAGGTACTGAAAATACTGATATTTTGAGGTGGTAGGCAGTAGCATAAAACTCTGAAATAGAATACAGCAGTTAACAAAAGTAACAGACACAAGATGTGACATGACTTACTATTTGACCTTTGTCTTTCCACTGCCCTCCAATAATGTCAAGCCTATTACAGAAGTGTAAAAAGGTGCCAAAGAAAACACAAAATTTAAAAATAAAAAACAATTTTCTGTTTTCTTTTCAGTTGTTTTCAGGCACCATAACTTTATTTCTCAAGTAATTCTCAAATAAAATAAGAAGAGACACTGAAATGAAAAATAATTACAAAATGTCTTACTGCAGACACAATCATAATTTTCCCAAAACAGCATACTATAGAGGTAGACCTCCTTAGCTTTATACAAGGCTTCTCAGTAGACAATCTGAGAGTTTTGGACTATTTTCTTAATTTGGCTTTCTCACCACAAAATTTGGCTTTAGCTTTCTCACCACAAAATTATATCTCAATGTCAGTTTGCACACAATGACTGCAAGAAAATTGTGCTTTTAAACAGGCCCCACTCCAAGATCTTGCTTATTACTCTTGACAATCCTACAATTGTTTGAGTAGTATTAAAGGAAATATTAAATAGTACCCCACTTTAGCTGCAGAAGTCAAGACTTTGTAGTAAAATCGCACCTTTAGAAAGTAATGAAAAAAGGAACACACATATACACACACACACAAGAAGTATTAAGAATACCATATATGACTCTTGTAGGGCACCTTTACTTTGTGGGAGTTGTTATCATAAAAAAACAACAGAATAAATGTGAATAAGAACATTGTTTTGAACATAAAGGCCACCACCCTGGATGACTAGAAGAGTCAAGTTCTCCAGCATTCTGCCACAGAAAATAAACAATATCCAGAAGTAGATGCCTGGAATACCTGAGGTTAGAGCAAAGCTAGCATGCACAATACTTCCACTAAGACTCAGGGGCTTCACTAGCCCAAGAAGGCTCCATTGTATTTAGCCAACAGACCCCTATCAACAGGCTCTAGTTCCCAGAAAAAGATTTACTTTCAGAAGGGCAGTTTATATGGCAGTGAATATAAAATCCAAGAAGGTACATAGAAGAGAAACATGCCATAATTTATTCAGATGCTAAATCACTTTTGTATACATACATCTTTTGCTAAAACTGTTCAGTTTAGAACGAATTAAAACTTTAGCCCCAGTCATTTGATAAATGTCTTTTTTTCTTTGGGAAAAAAATATCCAAAAGGCTAATATCTCAAACAATACTTAAGATTAATCCTTTACTTCTGGTGCACCCTTAAACTGCTAAACTAGATATCAGCTGGGAAGTTTTTGGAAGTTCAGTTTATGAGCCTGTGAAGGAAAAGGAAAAAGGCTTGGGCAATTTTATCCAGCTGCTGAATGAAAAGCTAACACCCTCTCACTAACATCTTTTATAAAGGTACTTACATAACTTTTCTATCCAAAATGCCTGCTGAGGCACTCTATGAAAGACACAACCCTAACCAAAAGCACAGAACAGAAAACAAAATCTTAGTAGAAACTGACACACTTTTACTGTGATAGACGTGCACAGGTTGTCCTGAGGGGTTGCAGTCTCCCGGAATGGAAATAGTCAAAACTTAATGGGGCACTGTCCGGAGCAATCTGTTCTAGGGTGGGGTGCAATAGATGCTCTCAAGAATTGTATTCCAACCTAAATGGTTTCACAATTGCTGATTAACAAGACAGCACAGAAACAAAAGAAGTACTTAGATCTAAAGGAAATTAAGCAAACCATAGCAGATGAAATGAAATTACACTAAAGAAATTATCTGGTCAGCAACAACTTAATATTTCAACTGAAAATATGCTAGAAAAACACATTAACATTCCCTGTATGTACATATGCTTTCAAATTACTTGTCTTTACAGAAAGTTTTCATATGAAATATAACATTAAAATGGATTAACTGTCTACAAATAATTTCATCAGTTGACTTTCCATTTGAAGAATTTTACTGAAGCCCATTCAGTAAATTAGGCCATTTTAGTTCCCATTCAAATTCAGAATATCTTCACAACACTTCTTTACAAACTTAATCACTTTAGAGAAATACTATACTGAAAAACCTGCCTAATTGATGAGGCTATCACCTCTTTTATGTATTCACCCTTCTTTATGTAATATACACATGAAGCTGTCAAATGTATTGATGGATTAGTAAAATGGAAAAGCATGTAGATGTCTACACTGCAGTACTTTCAGAGAATCTCTCCTTAAAGATTGCTGCTTCACTTTCTTTTTTATTTTATAATTAATCTGAAATATATCCTGAACACATGTAATCTCTGTCATACTGGATTCGACCTACAGCTGGAGAGATTACAGACTGGGTTCTGTTTTCAAAAGCTGTAACTAGCTTCCTGCTCTTTTTTTTGCCTGCTTACCTCAAAGAAAGTTATCTGATCTGATAAAAGACAAAAACCCAAGAATGGCAAGATAATATGCAAGAAACTTAAAATAAATACATTTCAGAATACTTTATTTGCTGATTACACCACCTGTGGAATGGGTTCATCAAGAAACAAGTAGAAATACACACATAATTGAAATTCATCTAAAGGGGAAATCAGATGCCTAAGTACAATTTGTGCACATAAAATTACCAAAACAATTAAAAACTCAGATTTGCATTGTTTCTTCAAAGTTTCTAGTACATATAATGCTCTTCCAAACACTACCTGCTGCAAGGTTTTAGTAATACATAATTTATGTTCAACTAGCAAACGAGCAGAGCACAGAGCTTCGTTCTGCCTCCACCAAATTTTGTCTGGTAGCTCACATGCACATGCTAGGAATAGTAAACTATATCTTTATAGAGAGTTTCCTTAACTTCTTCACAAGACATTGAAAATATCCTCTAAACGTTTAGCACTGTTCAGCATTTCCAAACAGGATTTTCACTCGACAGCTCCTTCTCCCTATGCATCTCCTACACAACATGTTTTCTCAAGAAGTCTTCATTCTACCCACGGCAGGAATCCAACGCCAATTGTCACGTGCATCAATGCTGCTTGAAGAAGGAAACCTCGACCAACTTTCAGATGGATGCTTTCCTCTGATTGCTTCACCAGCCCAGGCCTTCATGGCTTTAACCAGACCACATCCCACAGGAAAATAGTGTTTTGGCTGCCCGCAGCAATAGGTGTCACCTCCCTCCCTGCCATATACTTTTGGCGTAATCCATGTTTGGCAGAGAATTTTTCCTGATTTCTAGAACAAGACCTCACACTATCCCTGTTTCTGTATTTTTTAATAAGTACACCTAACTATCAGGGATGAACGACAAACTAGAAAAAGGAGGGAAGTGTACCTATGAAGGTAGGCCACAAGACCAGACACAGAGGAGGAACTTTTGAAAGTAGACCCACAATTACTCATTAAGCCCTCCCTTCCCAGAAACAGCTTGGGTACATTTAATCCTAATGCAAGGTTGGGGCAGAGATGAAATTAACTCCAAAGGTCCCTTCAAGACTTAAAATTCTCTAAAATCCCTCTGCCTCTTCATTTTCCTCCCAAGTTACACGAGGCAGTACCTCGGGACTTTTACTATTTCAATTCAAGCGAACAGTGGCTTCTGGAAGAGTGAACAAAACAGCTTCAGGAGAGGTGGTTTTATCCAGAGCAAGGGCCCAAGCCCCATTTAATGCATGTTTCGGAGGCGCCGGGCGCCTGCGGCCCTGCTCCCCCTCCTTGCCCGCCGGGAGCGAGACGCGAACCCGCGGTCCCAAGCGGGACGCGCCTGCCCGGCCGTGGCCCCGCGCTCAGGTACCTGGCAGCGGCTCGGCTGCTCGGCCAGACCCCGCGGCTCTTCCTCCAGCTCTGCCACCCGCTGCGTCGCCGCCTCCGAGCCCCCGAAGCCATCGCCAAAAGCCTCTCGCCGCTCCCCCGGCGGAGACAGCGAGCGGAGAGGACGGTCCGCGCCCGGCGGAGCGGGCTCAGGCAGCCTCCGCCCGCCCGCGCCTGGGGGAAAGGGGGGAGAATCGCCACCGTGAACCACACAAATGAAAACTTTCCGCCGCACTCACGGCGCGGGCGAGCGCCGGAAACCGCCGGGAAGAAAGAGGACGCGGTGCAATGACGTCACAGCCCACCGCTACCCCGGCGAGGAGAAGGGGCGAGGGGCGCGTTTGAATTCGCCCGCCCGAGGCGCGGCGCCGCGCATGCGCCGTGCGGGTGCGGGTGCGGGAGGCGAGGCGCTGCGGGAGGCGGCGGCCCGGGCGCGCCGCGCTGCCCCGCCTGCTCTGGGGCGCCTGCCTTCTTCTGCAAGGGCTAGGAGCACCTGCTGTCCCGCCAAGGTGCTGAGCGAGGGATGCTGGAAATGCCTGGGAACCCAGCGGATCCCTTCCTTAGGCGTAGGAGCACATATGTCCTGCCTGTTTAGACCCTAGATGTTTACATGTGAACCGTACAGGTCAGACTCAAAGAGTGGGTCAGGCTGGAAGGGACCACAGCGGACCATCGGGTCCAACCTCACTGTTCAAGCAGGGTCATGCCAGAGCGGCACGCGGCACAGGATCGTGCTTGAATATCCCAGCGAGCCGACTTCCACAGCCTCTCTGGGCAATCTGTTCCGGTGCTCGGTCAGTGCACAGTAAAGTTCCTCCTCATGATCCGGTGAAGCTTCCTGTGCATCAGTTTTTGCCCATTGCATCTTGTCCTGTCGCTTGGCACCGCCTGGATCCGTCCATTGACACCCTCCCTTTGGATACTCACAGACATCGATGGGGCAGTGAGATATTTCTGGGTGTTCTGCGAGGTGCTGAGGCACCAGCACACCTGAATCAGATGTCCCATGCCTCTTCCTCATTGTTTATTTGAGGGTTTTTTTTCTCTGAATTAAATAAAAACAACTGCCAGACAAAGAGTCAGAGACCTGGGTTTAGATTAGGTCTTGAGAGTGTTTTAGGATGCATGTGCACACTTGTTTCTCAGACAGGAAGTTTTCAGATTTATCACTCCCAGAGTTGGATTTCAGAGCCTACAACTGAAAGCAAAGTAAGGCTTCAAAGATCTAACCCTTACAAATATGTCAAATATTTCGGCTGGTGCCACTATGTAAATGTACTCTGTTTAAGATCCAGACATGCAGAGTACTTGGCTTTGTAATAAAGGTTAAACAGCATTGCCAAAGCAAATCATTGCCTAGCCTACATGGGAAGCAAAATACTCATAAAAAGCATAGACTTTCCCCCAAACAAATGGAGAAAGAAATTGAAACATGGTTGGAATATATTTTAAACTGGAAATTGCATTTCAGCCATGTCAGTATCTTATTACAGAAATACTATACCTGTTTTTATAGAGAAGTATGTTTTCTTTTCCTTTCCATTGTGACTTTTGCATGGTTTCTGGAAAAGTTGCCCTGAATGTACCACTGTGACAAGAAATAAAACTCTTTGTGTGTGTGTGCATGCAGATAAACAAGAAGGTTTCACACCATGTGAATTAACATATGCATTAAAATGTCCAGTCCTTCCACCTGTGGCCCTAGCAGAAAGATTCCTGCATCCTCGGTGATAGCTATGCCTGGCAAGTTGATTTTTCATCACACTGATATCCAGGAGCCCTTCTCAGAAGGAGAGAGTGGCTACATACTCAATGCCAAGATTTCTCAAATAACTTTTCAATTAAAATTTTTACTATTACTGCAGGTATTATCGGCACAATTATAAATGTAAACATAAAGGTGAGCAACTGCATTTGAATCTTCTCTGTCCGGTTATATGGAGATTTAAGGAGATTCAGCAATTATTGGATCAATACCACATCTCTCCTTAGAGCAGCCTTTATAATTTTTATAGTTCTTCACTCATTGTGTATTGTGTCATCTCATATTTGTGATCTTGCACTTCCTGTCATTTATCTTTGTGTGTTATTAAATTTTCAAATGTTCATATGACCATCAATTCTACAATGTTTACATTTTAAACTTTTTTTTTTTGCTTTTAGGATCTCCTAGTTCTCTTCTACCATAAATTCACTATCTGGTCACTATGATTCTATGTAGCCTAAACTTTTTCCACATCCCTCCCTTTTAATAACCATCTTTTTTTTTTATTTTTCATCTGTTTCCTAATATTTTTATCATTGTCCCCTTGACCGTTTGTTCCCTGTTACGCTTGGGCAACAAGAAGCTAACCTTACTTAAAAAACAATGTGCTTAGATTAACTGCTGAACAGCTACAATGACTAAACAGGATTTAAAAACATTTTCCAAGTACAAGGTCATTCAAAGTTGAGCTGAGAAGATTCAGTTATTACAGGGGCTAGGCTCAAAGCTTGACAGAACACAAAACAGACTGCAATTCCTTACAACTTTAGACCCTTAAAAAAGAAATTTGTGTAGATGCAATATGTTTCCACAATAAATACAAAAAGTAACACTCCCCCACAGCAAGATATTTATTTTAAGGACATCGTATTTTTGTATATTGTTTAACTGACATCACATTTGTTTTCCTGCTATTTCATAAGCTTATTCTCTATAATGTAAAGATTCTAGTTATTAACCCAAACAGTATTCATGATAATTCTTAGAATATTTGAGAAAATTTAAAATGTGGAGTTGGCAGGTTTTGGTGAATTGGGAGACACTGACTTTTATTAGAGTATTTTGTACTCCAATTGTATTATGCTTCTCCCTAGTCTTCATATTTTAGAACCCCTGCATTTACAGTCATCAAATCCATGAGACTGTGTGGCTAAATTCTTTCAAAACTATTTTTCCTTTGGATTTCACCTTTTTAAAATTAAACAACATCTATTAGAACTATATTGCACAATTGAAACCTATTTGTTATGGCTTTTACTCACGTACAGTTCCTATGAATGTTAAACAAATGGAAGTGCTCCCCTAGTTGCTTTGGTGACAGAAGCAAAAAAGATTTTTTTTGTGGGTTGTTTCTTTTTACTGCTCTTGGGAAATTTCACATGTTTCTTTGAAACATGTTCATATTACAAACATGTTGCTTTTATTCCTGGTCACATAATTACTTTGTTTTTCTGATTGTATGTTTCTTTTCCTTATCATAATGTGAAATATAAAGTTACTCCATCCATTGTGGCAATCCAAATACTTCATTATTAGAGGTAAAGACATATAAGCACATATTAGATATTTTCATTTTTCTTTTAACAAAAAAATTACTTTACTAGCCTGATTTGAATTAAAAATGTTAAAATGTTATACTGAAGAATTTGCATTTGACCTTGGATTTTTCATGTTGACTGTTCATATTTGTCATAAGTAGCTTACTAGGAAACAGCATCATCAAACAGGCACCTCCTGAAAGATGTTTGTCAGCTAAAGTGAACAAAACAAGTCAAAATTGTTGAAATTATTTCTAGCAGGTTTTGGCAATGTCCTCAATATTTTAGGAATTTCTGTGTTTCTCAAGAACATATGACAACCCTAGAAATATGTTCGATCTTTTTTAGACAATGAATTCAAAGCATACTTGCCTCCAGTAAAAGTTTCTGGAGGTTTTGTGATGTGGGTTTGAGTTTGGGTTGGTTTGGTGGTTTTTGCTTGTGTATGCCTTGTGTGGGGCTGTGGGAGACATTCTCTCCACTTCTGTGACAGCTGTATATAATAGCATGATTATGGTCATAGGAAGAATGGGGATATAAAAGTGGAAAGGTCTGTAAGGAGAAGTAATATCTGATATTGGATTACCCACCATAACCAAGAGAACAGAGTGACCATTTGGTTGTGAAAAAGAAAAAATTCATATTGAATTAGCTGATTTTGAAGAAGTGAAGCTGGAAAAGGTCAGCATGGAAGCCTAGATTCACTGATGTACAGGCCTGGAGTTCTACCATTAGCACAAGTCAACTTTTCACTCAATGAAAAGAAAGTGCCATCTTATAAGCAGAGAGTAAGATAGCAAATGTCTGATTTGCACCTGAAAAGATAAGAGGTAGAACCAAGTAGCCTCAAAATGTATCAATTTTATTGCTATAGTTTACTGCATGCTTTTCTACTGCAGTAAACTACTACTTCTATGGCTTTCTTAAAGGTAAACATCAATCAACAGGTTACATTCCCCAGAAGGGCCACATCACGATGCCAGAGGGGTCTGTAACATGGCCCTGTTCCGCTTACCTTTACCATGGAGAAGGCTTCGGTTTTTTGTTGTCTTTTAAATGAGGTCACAGACCTTGGCACTACACCCTTCAAGGCAATGAAAAATAAAAGCCAGTAATATAAATTAGGGCATGTCAACCGAACAAAGCACAGAGGGAGGAGGTGATTAACAGTTCTGGATGAAGTCTTCCCCACCCCATAGCACCTGCCAGAAACGGCAGGCTGTGAGGGAGGGGCAGACAGCTGAAGGCTATTAAGAGGGGGAAGCAGATTCCAGGGTGGCTGTCCTGGCAGAGGCAATATTAGGTTTGTGTTGTGGTAAACTGAAGAGATGGGTTCAGCTGAGCACTGGGAATTGATTGTTACTTTGTTAATTCATTTCCTAGTGAAATTGAACACCAGAAATTTGAGCTTTGACCTTGCATGCAGTGCATAGCCTGTTCATAGACTAACTGGGAGAGTCACCTGATTATGGAAGGGTTGCATGGAAAATGAAGAGCTCAATTTCATTACACTGAGAAAGGGTGTGAAGAATACATGGCCACCCAGGCTCAGTAAGTAAGCCACGATACCCTTGTTAACCCAAGGAGTGGTTGCTGACAGGGACAACACCGTCCATGACCACCCAAATTTTTTAGAGTGCATGAGACACTGATGAGACGCTCCCTCACCCTAGGGATTGCAGCTGAGAACATACACCTACACGTCCTCTCATTGCAGTCATTCACATGCATACGACACAAGACCCATGAACTTGTGAAAGAGCCTCAAAATTACCCAATACTAGAAGTAAGCTTTGCAAGAGTTTGCAGGTTTTACTATTGGGTGATGCTGCACAATGCAGTGAAATAAACTGATTTTCTGACTGAAGACAAATCAAAACCACTGGAATTAATAAAATCAGAAATTCAAATTCAATTTTAAAGTTGCAATATTTTAAATCTCTGTCATTCTGAAATAATAAGAGAATTTTGAATAGAAATGTTAAAGTGAATGACCTAGGCCTGCTGCAAAATTGATGGAAGTATAGCTTACCCCGTTTTACATGACAGAGAGGTTAAGATGTAGTCAGGCTAAGTCACTGAAGAGTGCACAGCAGTAGCATTGATAAAGCTGCAAATATTAAATAGGGCATAAATCAGAACCCTGTAATGTTTATGCTCAGAACAGAGGCCAGACACATGATTTTCAGGTCTTTCTTTAATAGTTCATACTGCGTTAAAAAAAATAAAGGCCTTAGGAAAATAAATAAATTGAAACAAAGTATAAGCTAGTAGTTTAGTCAAACCATTTGCTGCAATTAAAACACTTTTTCTAGTTTTATCAATATGCTTAAATTAATGTTATATGTTATTCTACAGACACTAGCTTTTATAGAAGAAAAAATATTTGCTCGCACTCTAAGATAAGGAGTTTTTGACATCTTGTTATGAAATTCCTCTTCCCTCAATTACCTTGCTGAGTTCCTTAGCTTGAAATTGAGGTAAATGTCTATTTGTTTCTGTTTGTTTTTGGATTTTCAGTTGACCATCAGGTTTAACTTAGAGTTATTTACAATCACTTGAATTCAGAAACTACTTCAGATGAACAAGCAAGATTCTATTTTTATTATCTGTGTGCACTGTGGCAGTAGCTAAGAGTTACTGGGAGGGCACTTTGTGCTGCAGTATTTCAGTTGCTAACGCTGTTCCCAAAAGCACTGTTTGCTATAAATTCCCAACCCAAGGGAATACAGAACAGATACTGCACATTGCATTCTAGGGTGGTACTGCAGCCTCAGCCCAACATGAACTCTTCTTGCAGCCTGAACTCCATCATCACAGTGGGATTCAACTGACTCAATTCACTGAGATAGAGCTCGTGTATTTTGGCAGCAATGCAAAGTTGTGCATTTGAACTTTCCTTTCCTACTGTGGCTGATTTTAGACTAACAAAGTGAGACTCCATATCTGTTAAGTTTTTAGACATAGATTTTACTCAACAGAGTTTCTTCTTTTAAAGACAGAAAATATTTAAGAATAAATACTACCTAAATATCTGTATTTTAAAAAAAATAAAATTAAGCATTTTAATGAAAACCACATTTAAAATTACCTGTAATCATTCAAAACCAAAAGATAATTCCTGCAGAAATTAAGGGGGCTTTTAATTCTGAATTTCAATAAATGTGTTTGTCTTGGTTAGTTTTCTCAACAGTTGTATCCTATTAATGTGCACAAGATAAGAATTGATTTAAGCATGTAAAATAATTTAATTATGTCTGATTGCAGACGGTAGGAGGGTTTAGAGGATAGATTTTCATGCTTACTCATTTGTGAGGGGGACAGGCAGTTGTTAAATCATATTCAGTTTCGAATTCACAAAAAAGCAGAAATTTGATTTTCAATTCAAAAGTAAATAAACAACATTCTAATAGAGTATTGGAGTGGTTTGCCAAGAATAATTACATTCCTTTTTTTTTCCCAGAAAATGAAACTTAATTATTACCAGCTCTCACAATTCTATTGGAAGATCCCTGTCACTTTCCTTAAAACTCCTTCTGGAGTCCTTTGATTACATAAGAATCTCTAGGGTTGTTTCTTATTATGCTTTTAGCACTTCTATCACACAGTATAAAAATATAGCCCAAATAGGACCTAAGAGCTCAAAAACCAAAAATCAAATATAAATAGCTAAATTAGAAATCACTCGAAATTATTTTCACTCTGACCAGTGGTTTTTGGACACTTAGCACTAGGTATCTCTTGTAGGTAGCACTAGATATCTCTTGAAAACCACAGATTGAAAAAAGTTAATTTGGTTGTATGACCCAAACAGTGGTAGAAATATGCTAAATGAAGACTAGTTACATATACTAAAAAATTGATACTAATATTTTTCATTGCTTCAATTGAACTTACTACAATGTGATATATTGAGAGTCTGAATGATACAAAGGAAATATGTAGCCCAGACAGCAATTACATTAGATCATGTGTTGATTTTCCTTCACTTTCTTCAGGGAATGAGGTACAGCTACAGGTAGAAGAATATGCAGTTTCATGTTGCAAACTAACTCCATTTTTTCATTATCATCAGTTGAGTCTTTGTATTCCTGGTGAGTGTCAGCTTGACATCTGTCTCCCCTGACCAGTCCTGCATCCCGACCATGTGACTCCTGACCACATAATCTGTTTTGCAAGTATGCTCAAAATTATCCAGTTAATGAGTTGCTCTGCTATTCTGCATGAGCTTTATGGCAGTCTTTTCTGATCTAGAAAACCCTTTGTGTTAGTCAGTCTTTTATCTTTTCTAAGGTATCATTTCTGAGAATCCAACCACATTAATTTAGATGCCAGTACTTCGACAAATGACCTCTGAATAATCTAGCAGCAGCTTCAGATACAGTCTTTGCATCCCTGGCCCCCTGTCCATGGCTAAGACTTCCACATGAGCTCTTATATGAGGAGCAGAGCAAGCAGCAGAAGACAGTAGCTTCTTAAAATATTGCAGCTTTATGGATTAGGGGGTAATATTTGTATGATTTCCAGGAACACTCAAGAAGATAACTTGGGGTCTGTGAATTCTTATCTATGTGCATAATTTTGGTTTTGTCTTCTGTAAATAGGGTATAATCATCTGGTATATTTGAAGAATCTATCATATGTTGTGCTAATGGGATTATTCGTATTTTGCAGGTACATTGCACATTGCAACATCCCTGCTAAATACCTTAATTTTTTAAAAAAATCAGGCTTGGGAAGCTTGATGCTAATGCCTCAGCATGCTCAGGCACTATTTTAACTTTTTTTTTTTTTTTTTTTTTTTTTTGTGCTAATAATACATTAAGTCTGCCAAGTTGTGGAGACCCACTTCATACTGAAACCTCTTGGTATGACCATAAACAGAGGAAATGTAGTCTCTTACATTTCCTAGAAGTACTTACCCAATTGCATAGTTTTTATTAGAGGGTGGTTCTGCCCTCATGCTTCACAAAAAAAAAATATTCTATTATTCTTGTGACATGCAGCACAGGGGAAATAGCTATTATGTTGATTTATATTACAGTTGAAATGTTGTTTGAGGGTCCAAGGTCACACTTGCACTCTCCCCTGGCTGACTTCGGGAAGACAACATTTTCAGTCATTGTCCTTTTTCTATATCCCACCATTGTGTAGTGACAGGCTGACCTTTCTATTTGAAAATATTTTACAAGATAGTAAATACACATAGGAAACAAGGTCTGAAGTAGAAGGAGGAATTAGAAGGCCTGTATCATCAAATCACACTGTAGAGGCATAAAATAACAATGCTTCAATGCCAGAAGGACACCAATGGAAAGAAATACTAAATCTAAAAGAAAATATTTATGCAAAAAAGTTTCAGCAAAAAATAGTAATTTCTCCCAGTAGCTAAAAGAACCTGGTTATGTGAATATAGGTCTTTGCTCTTAAATAGAATTCTTATGTTTTAAACATAAAAATACATCACCATGGGAGTTCCAAAAGATAAACTGTGCCTGGATATAGAAGAAGATTTAGTATTCCAGTATCCCAGACTAAATCAATAACTGGCATCTTATCTGGTCCATTTATTGAGAGAACATGATTTGCTTTTTCTTTGCATCATGTCAATGGATTTCTTTTCCTATTGAATAATACCTCTGTATGAATACTGTTTTAAAGCTTATTTGGGTGTACATTTCCTTTGTACAGATTATATACTTATCTAGGATTATATACAATGGAGTGTTGCTTACAAAAGTGCTGTTATTTGGATCTGTTATTTTCTAGTATCCAAAGTAATAAAAAAAATGTTTCACTGTTAATTTTACTCAAAGGTTCAGGTAACTATGCAGCCTTCATCTCAGCTGGAAAATGAAACATCTGGATCTACATATATTCATCAGCATTCAGGGTAGTAGAAGAATCTTAGAAACGTATAACGGAAGGTAAAACAATACCCTTCATTAATGTGATTTTAAAAATAATTATTTTCATTTAAGTACTGCTGGTTACATTGATAAGGAATTGTCATAGAAACTATGGTTTACAGAACCAGAATTACCACAGATTTGTTTGCGTACATACTATTAATTTGCTTATTTTTTTTGCGTTATCTAACTTGCCGTTTCTTGGACTGGAAAAGAAGTTGTCTGCCACTGCCTTAAGTCCCAGCAGACATATTGCCTTCGCTTCCAAGCAAAACCTCTTAATGAAACCAGAGAGTACTTTTCTCTAATCTTGCGCCCATGTCTAGACAATATAAAGTATTAGCTGCAGCTCTACTACCCTCCAGGAGGCCCACCACTTTTCTTTCACCCTCTTTTACTTTGTATGGCTAAAAAATTTCAGCTGTGTGTTTATTACAAGATTTTTATTATTATATTTATTGCAAAATTTTATTTAGAACCATGTCAGTTGTCACATTATACCTGCCCTTGATACCTCTTTTGCTCATCAGTGCTTTTCAGTCTGAGCAATGGAACCTTAATAGTGTCATCTTACTTTTAAAATCTCTCAGAAGTAAGTGTTTGTATGTGTCTGTCTGTGATGACAGACATTAGACCACAAGAGAAAGGTCACACCATTTTTTATTTCCTTCATTCTGGCATGTTCAGGCCTTTCCTTAACCATTCCTTTCTCTGATATTTCCTTTCCTGAAAAATATGTGCTGTTTTACACATTAGAAACTTGCTATTTCTAAACCTGATTCTCTCTTATTACCACCTTCTGCTCATTTCTGTTTTGATCATCAGTGCAGGAAACATGTGCCTGTTTTTTTTCTCCTTCAATCAGGCCCTTCTTCCAATTTATCCCTGTGGTAATGTTGCTTAGCAGGCCATCCTTCTTACTCAGGGTTGGCCCTCCATGTTCTTTTTTGCAGTAGTATTGACAAGTTCTTAAGTAACCTGGCAGTTTCCTCTATTCCTTCTTCTTCCAGTTCTCTCCTGCCATGTGGACTGCTATAATCTCTATCTTCTTTGTTCTTTAGAGCATCCATAAATTCTTTTAGTGTCTGCACACAGTCACCTTTGTTGGTCAATCACTGTGTGGCCTTGCCAGTCATCTTACCACTTACTGCGTGTTCTTTTCTTTGGAAGAATTAAAATACATTTTCATCCCATCTACATCAGTGAATTTTTTCTGCTCTGTTGGATGAGCCATCACAACTGCAACTATATAGTCCCAGAATTTTTGTTCCTTTCTGATGTCTTGGGGTTTAAGTAGAAGTTGGCTACTTATGAAATGCAGTATTGTTGGAAGTACTAAAATTTTGTCCTTTCTTGCCCAGACCAGTTACTTGCATCACAAAGTCCTTTTATCTGAGGTAATTGTATAGACTGCACATACCATTTATTTGAGACTTCAGAGGACACATCCTGTCTGTGCAAAGCCTTTCATACACAGACTTTCTCATACATTTAATTTCACTAAATGACACAATATACTACTATCCTAATATAGAGGAGACAAGACCTTCCCATGTGTGCTGGGTTTGACTGAGGTAGAGTTATTTTTCTTCACAATGGCTGATATAGGGCTATGTTTTGGATTTGTATTGAACACAGAGTTGGTAATCCAGAGATGTTTTTGTTACTGCTGAGCAGGGCTTACACACAGCCAAGGCCTTTTCTGCTTTTGCCACACTGGGAGGGAATGTGCCACATACCAACATGCTCAGGACATAAAGTGGGGGAAGAAAGAGAGAGGGAGGATGTTCAGAGGGATGGCATTTTTCTTCCCAAGTCACCATTACTTGTGATGGGGCACTACTCTCCTGGATACGGCTGAACACCTGCCTGCCCATGGAAAGCAATGAATTAATTCCTTGTGTTGCTTGGCTTGTGTATGCAGCTTTTGCTCTACCTATTAAACTGCCTTTATCTCAATCCACAAATTATCTACCTTTACCCTTCTCACTGTGTCGTGGATACTGCTGGTGGGGCAGTGAGCAAGCGACTGTGGGACTTGGTTATCAGCTGGGATGAAACCATGATGCCATGCAGGAGCACTCACCCACACAATACTCACTAGTATATTCTGGCAACAGGTCCATTCCTGCCTTCTCTTTTTCAGCAGTCATATGAGATACTGGGCCAGCTTCCTTTCCAGGAGTCTTTTGGTAGATTTCACAGAGACCTGGGCAGAGCACTGAGCTAAACACCTGCTCAGCACAACAGGAAAGTGGATGATGTCTTTTAGGAAGAAGGGGGGAAATAGGAGAAGTAGCATCTGCTTCAAACAAAATGCCCAGCAAGTACAATTTACCAGAAAGACAATGAAACTCTCTCATTCACTTCTACCATGCTGGCCAGTTTTTTATCCATCATATTGCAATGATAATGACCTGGCTAACAGAAGACTGTGGCTTATAGTTCTAAGAATTTAATTTTCCTTCACATCCAGATGGCAGAAGAGTGTAACCTAATGGATTTTAAGCCAATTCACACTGGCTGGGAGCCTATGCTGAAGGCTACTGCAAAGTCCCAAAAAGAAAACTGGATATAATATAAATATGGTTTACAGGGCTTGTCTTAGCATGTTTGGGAATATTGGCTCAGTAAGAGTAAAATTAAAGCTTTTGAACACTTCACATATAAATTTAAAGATTTACAGAAAAAAGCCAGCAACTGCCAGTGTCAGATAGCCAACCTGATGAAAAGGGAACAGGAGAGTGATCAAATAAGGTCAATTACAAATTTGCCTTTTGGTTTTTTTTTGGCCATTGGTTTGGGAATTTACTGGGGGCTAGAAAGAGGAATGAAGCTTTATTTCATGTCATCTTGAGTAACCTTAGGTATTCAGACTGTATTCCAAAGTAGCTCTCCCACATGGATTAGTAGTATTGAAAGAAACCATGAAGGTGTGTCCTTGACATTTTCACTTATTTGCAAGAAAAATTTTAACAGTTTTCAGCAAAAACTTGTGAAAGAACATGGATCCGAATAATATATTGTAGTATTAAGCATGGCAATGCAAACTATGTAAATCTACTTTCATACCTTTTGTTGCTTTACATCTCATAATATACTCTATTTTTTTTATAAACTGTAGTTTTTCCACTATGGTTGGGGCTTAGGTGATCTCACCTCTATCCAGTTTTTAAAGAATGTACTGCCAGACTTTACTGAGGGGACCTTAGTCTAGTGTCTGCCCTTACAGTACTGTATGTGCACAGTAAATCCAGGTTGTCAAATACAAACCCACCCTGTAATACATTGCACTCTGAGTAGGAAAAATATTACATGCACTGTGAGGTTGGTCTGAACATGCTTGTATGACATACACATGCTTGTACCATCTGGAGTAGATGTGAAGTACTAAGCATTCAGATTGTGGAGCAACTCTCAGGGCCTCCATCAAACTGGTCCAAGGTCTTAAGACCTCAGCACTAATAGGCAGCATAAAATAGCATAAACAAATAGGTTATTCTGCAGTCTCTCATGTAACAGGATTGTACTTTCTAGTCACATAAAAATATAAAAAATAACATTTTATTCAAGATCATCATCACTGCATCATCAGGATATCTAAACTTTTCATAGAAATACCACTGTATTTTTTTCTCTGAAGTAAGTACACTGAGGAGATAACTAAGAGACAGAGATTCAATAGTATAAAATACAGAGAAGTAACATAGTGGATGTTAAGATGTCAATTTAGTTAATATAATTTTATATATTTTCTAAATACTACAAAAGAGAGACAAAAGCAGTACTGGGCATTCCAAGTGGAAATCCTGAAAACAAAATACTATTAAACTACTAATGCCTCACTAAAAGTAGTAAAGCTAAGAATAATTTGGGATGGTAACTAAATAGAGGGGGGACCTTGGTAAGAGAGGGAACAGAGAAGGCAGACTTACTGAGCACTTTTTTGCACTGAACTTCCCTGACAAGACCAGCCCTCAGGAATCTCTGAGAAGATCAGGATAAAGGAATGTTGGAAGGAACACTTTCTCTTGGTTTGGATTGGGTGGGAGAATACCTAGGCAAATCTGACATCCACAGATCTGTGGCTCCTGAAATACCTCATCTGGCATCCAGAACACCCTGGCTGGGCCACTTTGAAAGGTCATGGAGAATCAGGAGAGGTGCCTCAGGACTGGAAAAAAGCAAATGTCACCCCAGTCTTCACAAAGGGCAAGAAGGAGGACTCGGGGGACCACAGCCAGTCCACCTCACCTCAATCCCTGAAAAGGTGATGGAGCACCTCATTCTGGAGGCCATCTCTATCTGCATGGATGACAAGGAGATGAAGATGGAGTCAGCCTGGATTCAGCAAAGGGACGTCATGCATGGCCAATCTGATTGCTTTCCACAGTGACACAGCGGCCTGGATAGATGGATGAAGGGAGAGTAATGGGTGCTGTTCTACCTGGACTTTTAACACTGTCTCCCTCAACAGCCTCATAGGCAAACTCAGGAAGGGTGGCCTGGATGAGGGGGCAGAGAGGTGAACTGAGAACCGTCTGAATGGCAGATCCCAGAGGGTTGTTGGGAGTGGCAAAGGCTCTTATTGGAGGCCTGTCACAAGTGGAGACCCCCCAGATTCAAGAGGGGGCCTGGCATTGTTTCACTTCCCCATCAGTGCCTTGGATGAAGGGGCAGGTGCCCCCTCAGAGAGTTCACTGATGGCACAGAGCTGGGAGCAGGGGCCGATACCCCAGAGGGCCGTGCTGCCCTTCAGAGGGTGGAGAGAGGGGCACAGAAGAGCTGTCTGAAATCCAACAAAGGCAAATCCAGGGTCCTGCACCTGGGGAGGAAGAACAACCCCGGGCACCAGCACAGGCTGGGAGCTGATCTGCTGGGATGCAGCTCTGGGGAGAAGGGCCTGGGGTTCCTGGTGGACAGCAAGCTGTCCATGAGCCAGCAGTGTGTCCTGGTGGCCAGGAAGGGCAATGGTGTCCTGGGGTGCATTGGGAAGAGCAGTGCCAGCAGGCTGGGGGAGGTGATCCTGCCCCTCTACTCAGCCCTGGAGTGCTGTGTCCAGTGCTGTGTCCAGGCACATCTGGAGTGCTGTGTCCAGTGCTGGGCTCCTCGGGACCAGAGAGACACAGAGCTGCTGGAGCTGGTGCAGTGGAGGTGACAAAGATGATGAAGGGACAGGAACAACTCTCCTGGGAGGAAAGGCTGAGGAAGCTGGGTCTGTTCAGCCTCAAATAGACAAGACTGAGAGGGGACCTCACCAGTTTCTATAAATGTCTGAAGGGACAGTGGCAAGAGATCTGGATCCAGGTGCTAGGTTACCCAGAGAGCCTGTGGAGTCTCCCTCACTGGAGATAGTCAAGAATTGTACCATGTGCAATATGCTCTGGGCTGACTCTGCTGGGCTGACTCTGCTGGAGGTGGGACATTGAACAAGATGACCTTTTTGGTGGTCCCTTTCTCCATGATAATTTTATGATTCTTTGAACTAAAGATTCTTTGAACTTCAATGGCTGTTTTATAAATGTCTATAAAACTGTCACCACCAAAGCTGACCCATTATTACCCAATATGTTTAATGACAACAATGGATTTTTGCCTACTAATAGATTCTTTTTGTTTTATTAGTGGATTTCAAAAATACTCTGATTTCCAGAAAGGATGAGCAGTAAAAGCAATAAGTCTCTTACAAAAATGCATGAGTTTGATAATAATTAAGGTTCCTGCAATGATATTCTTGTACAGTTTCTTTATTATGCTGTCTCTAAAACAAGCCATATTTATTAATAGCATTTAATAACTAGACATAATTTACCACAGATAATTAATATGTGACAGGACAGAGGCATATGAATGATCTGTAAGCTGACAAAGCATTCGGTTTGATTGAAGGGCTCTATCCCAAGATACACCACAAATTGTCAAATGTTACCATTTAAGGCCAAACATAATTAGCCAAATGCAGTTTCGACTTAAAATTGTTAATGTGTGTGTGCAACAGCAATAATGTTAATACGGTAGTTATCACTATCAGCAGTAGCAGTAGTAGTAGTAGTAGTATCAATATTATTACCTCCTTGAAATTGGTGGGTGGGAATAATAATTATATGGTTTTGTGTTATGTTAAATAACAAACATATTCAAAAGCACAGAAAACTGTTAAAGGCGATAAAAGCTTTATTTACTTTATGTTTCAGCTCCTGTTTTGTTTGTTTCTTCAGGAATTTGTTCAGTATTGTTTCTTGTCTTTTGCCTTGAATAAATCATGAGTCACAACATAATTGGTTATGATTAATGTTCAACAGACACTTTCCAGATGAGCATGATGTCCCAATCAAAGGTTGCATGTTTCCTCAGACTTGTATTTTATGTCAGTATTTAGACCTGACCGCAAGTATAAAGTGCTAAAACCTCAGAATCATAATGGGTTATAATCATTCTTTCTTAAATAATGATGTATCTATATGCTATAAAATATTTGGAAAATCATGCCTGAGTTCTGAAAATTCACAAAGCTCTTGTCAGGATCAAATTCTCACGGAAAGAAAAGTAACACTGATCATATCACTCTTTCTTTTGTATCCAAGTGAGTTCATAATTTCTGCCTCCATGTTTTCATAACTATTATAATACTAAGGATGAGTTGAGGAAGGCATTTTTCAGCTCTTGTTTTTCTCTGGTTTTAATTTCTTCTGTAATATATCCATGTTTTTGTTTTGGTCATGTAGATTACAACATTTATAATCACACAGGTTTTTGAGAACTCTATTATATAAATTACCCAAACAACTTAATTTGCTGAAGCTTGTAAGGGAAAAATAAAAGTAATTTAAGCTTTTTCTTTCTTTATTCAATTATTAATTATTATGATAACAGAGGAAATAACTCACGGATGTCTAGCTTATATTGACAGAAAGAAACTTTTATATACTACTAAAACTACTTTAAAATTTCATTAATAATGTAGCTAGATATTCAAACACAATGTGCATTCATTTAGTATCTTGGGTACTCATGTTAAAACGGCACAGAGATTCTTCTCACAGTAGACTTGATTTTGTTTTTTTCTATATAAACTGTTGCTGCAACACTCTGGAATGGTTGTACTCTATCCCCCAGCAGGTAAGTGCAAGTCACTTGTGCTACTATCTACAGGCCATTAAGGTAACAGACAGACTCCTCTATCTGTACTGGATTTTGGATTGTGTGTTCTTATGCTGTTCCGTTGTACAAGCTGAACTTGTACAACTAGAGATACTGTTAGCAGATCAGTTGCTCCAATTCAGTTTTAAGTTAACAACAGTAGTTGTATCTATACATAAAGAGAAGTTTTTGGTTTGTTTTTTGGTTTTTTTTTTTTTTTTTTTTTTTTTTACATGCAGATCATTCGACAAATCTTAATAAGTAAATTTCTGATTTCTATTTCTGACTTCATTTCTGTTCAGAGTGAACTAATGGGATCTGCATTCCTCATGACAATTTTAGCACTACTTTTCTGGTATTTAGGTAAACACACAGTACTGCCTGAAAGAGCATCTCACTGTATTACACGAAATTCTTATTCTGGTAAATTCTGCTTTGCTGTTTGTTAGGGTTTGGTTATGTGGTTGTTGCTTAATTAGCTGAATGCTATTTTAAGTTCCTACTCTGTATTGGCCTACTCATGGGAATTGAATCTATGTCTCTTCTCTATTTTTGTGAGTCAAAAAAGTAAAAGGAGCTGGAATGCGGTGAACACGCCTTACTGAAAGCCACAAAGTTGTAATAGCTGAGCTGAAGCAGCCCTTGATTGAAAAGACACTGAAGTGTCCAAGGAGAGATTAGTGAACAAAAAAAAGTATCTGTTTACTTTATTGGAGAGAGTAACAGGCCAACTTTTTGCCTTTCTCAGATACTTACAACGTATTTGGTTCACTTTTTTATTTCATGTCTGGTCTTAAGAACACACAGTACCAAGTGCACCTACTTGTAATTCCTTCAGAAATGAAAGCAAGAGTCTTTCTTGTCCAGTTCACCACTCAGCTCTGTGGTGGTTAACCTGTGTTTCAGCTAGCACCATCAGCCACATAATCCTACTTAGACCACAGCAAAAGTCTTCTACATAATAGTATCTGCTGTGCTCTACGCCACACAAGACCTCAGTTGCTGAAACAATAATTTCCAGATGTTTCTGAATAAGAGTTTCCACTTCTGAAACCTGAGTATAGAAAATTGTTCCTTTTTTACTCTTGATTATCCCAAGACTGAAAAGGTATCCTTTTCAGGAATCCTGAAAAGGCATAATCCTTTACAGGTAAAGGATTCCTAGCCAAATTGAGGGACTATGAAAATGGTCAGAAGTGAATTTCCTAGTGATATACATCAGGAACACATATTCTAAAAAAATAAAATGAAAAACCAAGCTCGTCAGTAGTACAGATCTTGTTTGGTCATCAATCTATGCCATAATTCCATCAGTTCAACTGGAACTTCATGTTTTCAGGTGGACTGTAAGAATTGAATTTTTCCTTCATTTTAAAAGGCCAGGATAAAGTTTTTGTCTTCATAATCTTGCCCTCAACCAGCAACTTTTCTTTCTGAGTGGGAAAAACGAATCCTGTTAACAGAACTGAGAGATACTAGAGATGAGAAGAGTAAAAAAGGAGATGGGATGAAGCTTGAGAAGGGACAGGGGATATAACCAAAATGGGGATAGCCCAATAAGTGCAATGGCAGCTAGAACCCTATCATTTCCAAGTACTCAACTATAATTGCTTACAACATGGGTTTTCTTTGTTTTAAGATTCCTATGCTTGGAGCCATAAACTATGTCAATATTTTTTTGCATTTTCATAATTCCTGGATAGGCTGTCAGTTCACTAGCACATTTTGTACACACAGTACCTCATTTTGAAGACTTTCTAGATTTGGGTATCCAAACTCTAACTACCTTGAGTTCTGCAACAGTGTTTTGTATCTCATAAAGCATCTCAGCAGCTTAAATGACGTCCTTCTTAGAGCTCCTCTCTCTGATTTATATTTCACAGCTTCAGGGTCATCTGATCAATAGAACAAAAATATAAAGATTTTAAAAATATTTGATAAGAACAATTACTCTTCACTTTGGAAACCAAAGAGATTCAGATTTAAGAAAAATCCTAAGTATTCATATTACTAGCCTTCATTTTATGCATGTAAAATAAGGTGGGTGACCTGTATTTCAGGAATACTGAGTAATCACAGGTCTATATAGAATTTTTTTCAAACAAAAGCTGCTCACTGGAGGCTCTATAAAGATAATGTCTTCTAAAGTCTATAAAGATATGACATCTAAACCTTACTTGTTTAAAGGTAGGCATGAACAGGCAGTATTTGTAAAATTAGAAGATATTTCCTTCCTTCAGTTGTTTAACTTCTTGACTTATGGTTCCATCATTGTAATAGTTTCTTTGACCTTTTAACTAGAACCCATAGGTTTCAAATACTCACAAGAATTAGAATGTCTTTAAAAACAAGCTAAAAGCAAAACGAGACCTAAAATATTTTTTCCCGCATCATAAACCAGAGAACAAATACTCATTGTTCCTTTTTTACCTCTGTTTCTGATAACTGTTTGCTAAAACATATATCTCCATTGACAATCAGCTGCAGCAGTAAAAGAATTTATCCCATCCTATCCCATTCTGAAAAGTGATTTGTGCCATTCAGAGCCAAATACAGATTTTCCTTTCATGTTTCTTTAAAGATTAAAAAGGAAATGAATAAATCCTGGAGACATAAATTACTCAAAGTAATTAAAAATCACAATAACCACCATCATTTACCTGCTATATTATACTTTGTTTTCTGATAAAACTGTGAAGTTTTTTTGTTTATATACCCTCTGCATTCAATATCTGTCCATTTCTGTATTAGGTATTCTTCCTTTCTTATCTGACTTGTTTTAGAGGGATACTCATGTAGTCATAAACACATACTTTGTTCTAAACTATGTAGTATCTTATATACATATGTACATATGGCTTATAACCAACTAAACAAAGCTGCTCAACCTTAACATATTGGCTTTTTCTCTGTGGGGATAAGTTTATGAGTGATTTTTAAACATACAGTAGTATTACATAATTAGGAAATTACATTAGCCAAGTGGATACATTGATAGACCCTCATGCTCTAAGTGGAAAAAGCACCAGTAAGTGGCTTTCACTTGAAATATTTAATAATGTAGTCTTTTTCAAGTGAAACATTATGGACCTGCACTCAAAACCAAGTTAATCAGTGATCTAAATAATTGTTCTTTTGATGAAGAGCATCTGATATAGCCACAAACACCAAAGTGTTAATGCAATAGGAATTAAATTCTCAGTTGATCTTGATGACCCTCTGAACTGAATCTGAAATATCGTCTGTATACTGAATCCATGTAAGTCAAAACATGTGCAGTGCAAGAGACAGAGACTTGTCACAGCCTTTCCAGTTCCTGTACAAAATAAATTTTGTAGTTTTCATACAAAGAATGTTCTTCTGTTTAGTTTATTAATTTTGTCTGGTATTTCCTATGACAATTGGCTGTGATGTGATCTTTAACAACTTCCTCAGACAGTGTGTGTACTAAGTCTGACGATTATAGAAGAGTCTTGAATCATAGGAATCTTGAGAATTAGCATTCTTGAGCCAGATCTAGAAGAGCATGCACCTTTATACTTCTTTGTGATACATAAAAGATATTTAAAAATGTAAATTCATGGAGTTTAGTTATACATATTTCAGATGTGCAGACTTCAGAACAATAGAATAAAACTGATTTTGATTAACAGTATCAAAACATGTTGAGACATTTCCACATTCACTAGTGCTTTTTTATTCTCTCACCTGAAAGAGAAGAAGAAAAATGTCCACAGTGAAAATCATATTTGATGTATAACTAAATTTAAGACAAATACTAAGTGGCTTTTTCTGAACATGTATTAGAAAATTACTAGACTAATTTTAAGGGGTTTCTTTACTTAACAGACTTGCAGTCTAGTATGGTAATAGTTCAGTTCAAATTAACTCAATAAATGCACACAGAGCACTCATCAGGGATTCAGCTGCCTGGAAAACAATGGGAAAGTCAGAAACAGCTGTCCATATTAAAACTAAAAAACCATATGTATTTTTTTTACATACATACAAAGAATAAGTAATAAGTATATGATAATAGGATTTTGAATACATGTAGTATATATTTTTCTGTGCTGTAGCAGCAATAACAAACAAAAACTTTGAGACTCCCCTAACAAAGTAAGTATTGTTGTATTGCAGATGAGAACTTTTAGAGAGAACATTATTTAGTGACGTTCCCAAAATATTGGAATTAATTTTGAAACTTAAAACTTAGTTTCCAACTCTGACATTCTTTTTATATTATCCTACAGAACTTCTCCTATTTAATAAATAGATACATTCTATGCTGCCAACCTGCCTATAATCCAGATGTCTCTCTGGAGGAACTAAAATGGGGTTTTAAGTCTGTCTTATCTGAGCCTACATGTTGAGATTTGCATTTTCATGCTGTACTGAGACACAAAACTGTTGAACGCTGTCTTGCTTCATTCTCAACCTTTCACCAAGGACTTACAGGTACTTCTGGGCTAACAGCCTTGCCACAGATATAGAAATCACACTTTTCTTTGTGTGAGCCATTCTAACCATTTGGCATTTTTCCCCCCAAATATTCTTACATACATTTCTCAGGTGGATCCCATTTGGGGAGAATTTACTTTGGATTCATAAAGTCCTATTCACAGTTATGTGATCACACATAAAAAAGACAGAAATAGCAAAGGAGTTAAAACCCAACACAGTATTTGAAACAAATATTGCAGATATTCACTTTTCCATTGTCTGTATTGCTAAGACTCTACAAATTTTATAACAATTATTATTAAATGGGCATACTAAATATCTGGCCAGATCTATGGTAACCCAAGAGATCAGAAAAGCTCTGAGGGACTCAATACAATCTCATCTGAAAATAACACAAAGTTATTAATACAAATAATTCAAAGTAATAATACAAAGTAATTAATAAATATTTTAGGCATTCCCATTGTGTATTAAACAAACTGAAATGGTTCCAATGGAGCTATTCCATCCTCAGACCAAAAAAAAAAGTCTTTTAAAATTTTCCATAAGGCATATTTTTGTCTTAAAAAATAGAAACAAAGCTAATAAATTACATTTTAGAACTCTATTTAAAGACACTCATGGAGAGACTTATACTAACAGAACTCAGAAGATTCAAACATGGTAGTAGAAATATAAACATAAGAGGGGTGTAATTCATGCCATTATACCTGTTTGAAACAATTTGTGTGAGTTAAGGATAGAGTGCCAGCATAAACTTTGAATTTATTGGCTTTTGTTGCTTTAAATCACATCCTTCACATTATTTAAACATAGTTTTTGTATTTAATATTCAGAGTGATAGAACACTTACATTTGGCTGTAGATAGATACATAATTCATGTTGGTAGAAAGCATACCTTATAACACTTAGAAGGTTTATTAAACTTGTTTCATCTGATATAGGATAAATTCTGTAATTGACAGCAAGTCATAGCAGATCATACATTTATCATATTTAAGATTACCTTATATCCTTATGGTATAGAAGCTGTTCTGCTTTAGCCTCTCATGGGTTTGGGGTTTTTTTTCTCTTGGAGAGAAAATACTTGAAATATGTTAATGTTCTTTAAAAATTACTTGAACCTGAGCTCCAACATGAAATTAGTTTCGTGGCCTCAGCTCAGTCCCTGGCAGATAGTTGAATCTGTCAGGAAAACCATCACATGTACTTTGGCACCAGTCAAGAGGACCAGCAGCCTCTGAGACCTAGGCAATGAGCCTGGGGAGGTTAAATGATGTCTAATTTTAGGGACCATGAAATCTTGAAGAAAGAAGGGGGTCATATTGTGCAGGGAGATTATCTTCGTACTCCTTGCTCCCTCTCAAGCTTATAGTTCATAAGCCAATTATTTGAAATTACTCCACCTATTTGATGAGGAGGGATAGAAAAAAAATTAAGAAGATTGCTCTCTCGGACATAGAATTCTACTGAAATACGTTGACACTAGAATTTTCTTTCAAGTAATTTCTGTTATCTGTATAGCTTTACCAATATAGACTGGGAAGAGCCTTAGTGTGGAGCAGGCTACAGCTAGACCATAGTTTTACAAGCATTATTACATTTAACATTTCATTTGTCTGCATCATAATGGATTGAAATGTTAAGAGCCAGCGATAATTCGTTTGACTCTTTGCTCCTGCTCTTGGCTGTTCATAACTATAAAGCAGTATTTTAGTGTGGAAGTTCTAATGCTGGCCAGACATATCTAAATTAAGTAGATGGGTCAAGGTGACTAAAGTACCACAGTGATTATGACACAAGAGGGGCTAACCCCTACATTTTTAAAAGAATGGATGAAGGTAGACAATTAAGTATGTAAATCCAACTAGTATCTTAGTCTTTCACTGCTTTTATTTGTTTGGTTTCTTGGGAGTCATGTTGCACCAGGCTGAAATAATGTTCATTTAAGAGACTTTTTTCTCAAAGAAAGATAAAAGCTGTATAAAAAGGTGAAAGAACATCACAATTGGGCTATATGAGTAATATTTCTCTTGATTGTAGTATTCGTACCATGTACCATTTTTCTTCATTTTTTCCCAGAAAGAAATTACTTATTTAGAGAAAGGTCCCAAGAGATTTTTTTAAAAGGTTGTTAGAAGCTACAAAAAATAAAGAAGGCTTTGGGAATCATTAAATGAGCACATCATCATAACTAATTCTGTCTGGATATGTGTCAGTGTATAGATATCTGGCTACCTGATTGTTTTCCTTTGAGTTTGAGTTTCCATGCTGTGAGTTTTTTATTTGACTAGTTCCTCATTGCATCTCTGCAAAAACAAGTTTCTCTGGTTATAAATATGATGCATTTACTGACTTTCTTGACTTCATATTTTATAAGGTACAGCCATTTTCAGAGATACAGTGTTTGGATTCCAAGAGAGTAATTGAGTTTCTGTTTGGTGTTGCCTTTCTCTTCCTGTCTAAGATTCTAAATAAATACAGGGGGCAGAAACCTAGATGACACTGTAACAAATTATTTTGTAAGGAAATAATAATAATATTAATGGTAAAGTTGTTAGTGGAGGTGTTGTGACAGCAGTAATTTTTTTTCACATTAGTAACTTTACAGACAAAATGGATGACTTAGGAATCTAAGTTTTGTGAAAGTAGCCTCAGGCTTCAGGTGAACATTCATCTTCTCTGTTAAATATCTTTTTTAATTGTAAGATAATAATATTCTCATATTTTTGAGACATTAGGGAATGATTTGCCGTTTTCTCTGATAGATACTGAATTTATCAGAGCAACAGAATAAGATTTTTAGATTCTTTTCTCTTAGTGATGCATTAAAACATTATTCAAAGGGACCTTGACACTCAAAGAAATCAAGATTCTTAGGAAAAAGTCAGGCTGAAATCCTATGGAAACACTTGTTTCTTTTCACCCAGTGTGAAATCAAGATGATGTTCATAATCTGGGAGGTGAGAGACAAGGGGATTGACCATTAAATAAAGAAATGGCTCATTTGCATAGGGCCGTTTCAGCTGTGTCATTCAGAGTTTGAGTAAGGAGAGTATTTGAAACAAAGCTCTTGAATGAGGAACCTGGTTGGCCTTGAGGTGTGACTGGCTGAGTGACAAGTGGAAACAAGCTTGTAAGTGTCAGTAGAGTGGAATATTCCAGTTGAAGTAAAGAAATAACAAGGTTACAGCCCTAGAGTCCTCAGTGAAGAATTTACAGTCCTCAGAAAATGTGTCCAGCTGTGATGTTGTTGCTTCAGAGCACTGAAAGAAAAGAGAAAATTTACATCTATTAGACAGATGAAAATTGTCAGATTTGTTATCCTCCCAAAGCAGACAATCTTTTTTGGCTTTAAAAGAAGAACTGATGTAAAGATTAAGATAATCCTCTTTTTTTTTTTTTTTTTTTTGTGATTGCATAAATATTTTGCAAATAAAGTACTTTTAGAAACTTTTTACCATTGTAACAGCAGTTCACATAGATGATTCTTTTTGATTCTTTTCCAGTGGGATGCAGAAAACAAGCTTTTTTCATACCCTGTCTTGCTGTTTATCCAAGAGACCTCCAAAGTTAATGTCAGAAAAACAGACACAAATCATCTAATGCTGAGCAAATTTCACTGGCAACATGTTTCATCCTGATGTGTCTTGGACTTAATTTAATGATGGTATGATCAGTTTGGTGTTATTGGCTGTTGGCCCTCGTCTTGAGAAGTGAGGAAAGACCCACTTTTCTCCTCTTATTTTGATTGCAAAATGCTCAGCTAACTCTAGACTCCCAATGACCTCAACAGAAAAGCAGAAATTTAGGACTTAAACTTTCAAGGATTGGGCCGAGATGAGTATGGCTATCAGTTAATTTTACTGCAGTTGTGAAATATGAGCCATGAAATACCTTTTTTTCAACAGCTGAAAAATTACATTGTAACTTACTAAGCTTTTCCTGTAATGCGTTTTACTGTGGGACCTGAGAGACAGTGTAAACAGTTGTTTGATACACCCTCAGATGTATTGGGACAGGTGGGACGTTGCTTTAGGACAAAGTAATTTTTTTAGTACCATTCGCTTTACTTTCTATTTAACATAGGATTTTTATTGCCTTGTATATATAAAAACAGAAAACCAGAAATTATAAGACTTTTAACATCCTTTTTGTAGTTCAATCAGGCATTCTATGCACTCTTACTTTTCTCAGTCAGACTATAAATCCTGAGGGTTTTTCCCTTGCAAGCCAAATTTTTCCATCTCTAATCTTGATGTGTTGCTACATCAGCCTACAAAGTAATCTCAGTGGGACAAACTCCTGTCTCCAATACTCCCAGATAAATTGAAAGCAATCCTATAAGTATGATTACACCAAAACCAGAATTTGACCTAGAGCCAGCAGGCAGTATTTGCCTTTGAACACTTAGTTTTCTTCTTGCTTTCAGAATCACAGTCCTCTGAGCCTTAATGTGTCCTGTAGAATTGTATGAACAGAAAAAACCATGATGAGTAATGTTTACAACTTCCATTCTTAGCAACGTTGTTGCCCTTCATTTCCCACCAAAGTCAATGGAAGTTGAATGTGTTGGAATGAAAGGTGGCACTGTCTTCACAAAGCTTTGTTCCAAAGCATTACAAAGTGCTGATGGAAAAGGATTATTGCTGTTAAGGGTAGTCAGCTACTTAGAGCTTAAGATCATGTCTAATTCATGTTCAGCTGCAACAATGGTCTAGGACCTGCTTTGGAAGACCTCAAAGTCTGTCAGATATGAGGGCTGCAGGAAGGAACAGTCCCTTTTTAAAGATCAAAATACCATAGCACCCATCCAAATTGCCTGTAATATTGGAATTATTTCTTATACTAATGAAATTATCTGCCATGACTGAGCAATCTGCCTCCACTATGAGGTGTTGCAGTATAGATTGATTCTTATAAGCAAAAAGTCCAAGTGTAGACTAATCTAATACGTGATTTTCAGATTTTTCTTTTCCATGTCTCTAGTTTTGCGATCTCAATTTGTGGGTGCATAGGATCCAAAAATTTAACCTTAAGCACTTAGAAAACATCAGGTATTGCCAAAGTTAGGAATTTTGCATTAAATGTAGTTATTTAGCAAAATTCAACTGTATTCAGTGATCCTCTTCTGATCTTATGAGGAAATGACTTGATTGAAGAAAATGAGTTTTGAATGAAAAAGAGATTACATAGCTACTACCTTAAGTGTGCAGCAGGAGATTTTTAAAATAAGGGAGTTAACATTTAATGACTTTTAATGTTTTTATATTGTAGCATATATCAATTCTGTGTAGGTTATTTTGATTTTCATGAAAATTAAAATATTGACTACACTACAGGATGTCTTCTACATAGTCACACAACTATTACAGGATAAGATGCAGGGAGTGAATGCTCCTCATAGCAACAGAAATGTTATCAGATTTTATCCAGGAGACACTGACATTGCAATACAAGCACAATGCATTCCTAGCACTTATTTAACAACAGGTTCCTATATAAGTTCATGCATATGTTGAATTTTTCATGCATGAACAGTAACTTTGAAGACAATGACCTATTCATATTCACAAATACAGCACACAGATAAGCATTGAAGGATGATTTAATCTTTGTCAAAGCATGAACATTTTTTCTTTTATTTTATGAGAAAAATGGACAGTTTCATTGCAAGGCCTTCCACATAAAACATACTGTTAACGATAAATTACTGCACTTATGTGTTGTAACCAATATTGTGCATAAGCATATAAGAAGCAGAGTATATTGCCTTATAACGTAAATATTAAAATAGTGTTGGAGAAATTCTGGAGTTTTTTTCCAAAGATTCAATTTTCACTGAATAAATCTGAACAAGAACTTCAAACAATGACCTCATTTTAAACTGTTTTTATTTACTTCTAACAGGTGTGCAATGACATTTTCAGATTTACCTGAAAATTCCTAGCCAAATAGAACTGTTTACATTCACAGAATCTCACAGATATGGAGAGAACTTTGTGAAAGAAGCCTTAACAATTTGGTGGCTCTTAAAATGCCAGGTCTCTTTTTCTGTCTCTTTTTCATAAAAGCAGAACTCTGCAAAGATGCCTGACAGAGATTTCCTCTAGCCATTGTATGACAAGGAGCAAGACACAAGACCACTGCTCGCCCACAAAAGGGGAATTTTGAGCTTCTGACTCCTCTGAGATTGGCAAGAGGTGAGGGATATTAAAATTCAGCTTGCTGTACTTTCACCACACAGTCTTTAGTGTCTTTTAACTGTTCTGTTTTCATAAGACCATTGGAGCTGTGCTGCCATCAGCATGTAAAAACCTGCTGGATTTTGAAAAGTAACAGCACAAAGCCTGTGCTTCTGTGTTGCATTGGAGATGGGCTTTTTACCTTTCTCTTAATATATTTCTGCTCACAAATGCAGCAAACTGATTTTCTAGGAAATTTATTTTTAAATGTTTTGTTTACCCTGTATACACAAAAATTTCTCCTACTTTTCCAAAGTAAAACTTTGGGTGAAATATTTCATTGTAGTAATCAACAAGTCATGTGGTGAACATGGAAAATGTTACATAGCCACAGATCGTATCAGGTTAATTATAAAAGTATTGTACTAAGAGGTATCCAATGTTTTTAGCTCCATAGGCTGCAAGTGAATCAGCACAGCATGTATGTGTGTGCAGGGAGAGGCAGACAATGCTATTTCCCTCTGTATTCTGTCAGGCCAAAATGAGAGAGAACAGTATCAATTCATATAAACCATACCATTCAGTGATGAGAAGGGAGCACATATAGTACCTTCTGGCACATGTAACTGGAAGCACCTGTTGCTTAGGCTGAAGATGAAGTGCCTGTCACAACTGGACATACTACTGGAGGTACAGATTCTGGTGAAGAATCTCTAGTAGCCAAGCCATACCATAGAGACATGTCACAAATCTTTACAGGCTGCTGTGGTCTGAGATACAACCCTCATCACTGTACTGAGAAGATCTGTATGTTTAGATACTCACTGTACACATTTCATTCCACAGCACTGCAGATTTTTAGTAGTAAGTCAGGGTGGCTGAAAAGTACAGCAGCTTTCCAGCAATATATTAGCAGGCCTAACAAGATACAGTAATGGAATGCAGCCAGTGCAGTCAAGTTCAACTTTGCTGAAAGTCCAGTCTGCTTGTTTCCAATTTCCTGCCTCTCTCTTCTTGTCTGTCCAGCCCTGGCACTCATGTGGACTCGCAGTTAGATGCACAAAATACTCTTAAGGAGTGTCCAGGCAAGTGATTCTTTGCCCCATACATGTGTTTAATGCAGCAGTTCAAATGCAGTAGAAATAATGACAGAAAGCTCCTGACACAGACAGAACGGCAAGATCTGCTGTATGTAACAATTTTAACCCTGAATCAGGCTTTGGACTGTGAATTTGGATGCCATTTTCTCTGTCATTTGGAGTACAATTCAGCACAGACAATTGTCAAAGGAGGCTTCAGGTAGAAGTCAAAGGAAGGAGAAGGAGTTTCAGCTGATGGGGATACCAAACACTTCCTGCCTTCAGAGGGCAGCTGGCCCCTTAAGGGACTGAATCACAAAGCCGTGATTGCTAAATCAAGGCAAAGGAACTCCTTAGTCAACACAAAAAAATATTGGGGTTTTCTGCAGTCAACTTCACTTCTCCATTGTGAAAAGGACTGGTTAGTCTGCAACACAACCAAAACCTGACTGGACCTCGCCCCTCCTGCTTCTTTGGTCAGGGCTTTTAAGAGTTTAATTTCCAGTGAACGCTTCATTCAAAATGCAGCCACATTGCCATGTGGAATTAAAGATTTGTAAATGGAAGACAAAGAGTTAAGCAGAATCTGAGAGAAACAGAACAGCTGTTACCAGCAGATCGGAGGGTTTTGTGTGACTCAGGTAGGAATTCCAACTTAATCCAACCTCCCACTCAAAGCAGCAGAGTGCATTACAGAAGGTCTATGTCTGGAATGCACATTTTGTTTCTTTTCCTCCTACAGTGTGGTAGTGAAGAAGACTTGCCTTCCTTTTTCTTCAATAACATACCAGTGAAAATAAGGCAAACACACAATTTGGAAAACAATTTTCAGACTACAGGCTACAAAATACACATTTATATTTTTTTCAGGAAATCTGAACTGCATTAATTATAATTCTCATTATAATTCCTTTAATATTTTGATGAGTAATGGGAAAATATTTTTAATTGTTACATATTTTTATTAGGATTGTGACTTAAGTCAGACAGGAGTGGCTGTACAACAGTACATTGTGGGCCTACATTTTTCTTTATTTAGAAATGTGGCTTTAGTCTGTGGTTTTCTATTCTGAATATCCTATATATTCACAGAACACAGTCAGAAGTGACCTTACAAAATGCAGGATGGTAGAGAACTAGGCCAAGAAACTCCACATCATACATGGATATTTGATGAGTGTATATAAAAAGTTTAACTGTGGGGGAAAAACAAAGTGCATTTTCTCATTAAGTAACAATGGTGTGTCCTGGTTTCAGCCAAGGACAGGGTTAATTTTTCACAGCAGCCAAGAGGGGGAAGAGCCTGAAGTTATGTGGGCACAGCCAAGACTCTCAGGTTATTTGGTACCATCTTACCTTCCTGCTGGGATTCGGGAAAGGGACTCTCACTTTGAAGAAGAAGAGTGTCACTGGTCAGGGGAACAAGTGTGGTTTGCATAGGGTCCATTTGCCATTGTTGCATTTTCCCAGGCTTGGTAAGAATTTTGCATGTAAATCCCCCTCACTTTTTACACTTTTGTTGTTAGTGTTATTGCTGCTACTGTTTGTTTTCTTATCTCATTGCTTTTTCCAGTAAATAGTTTTTATCTCAAGCCATGATCTTTGCCTTTTGTGCCTCCAACTCCCCTCTCTGGCCACCCATAGGGAGAAGAGAGGTGTGGGAGGGGGAGTGAGTGCCAGCATGGTTTTGGTGGGAGCACTGAATTGAGAAATACTATTCCTGAACCCAAATAAACCCCAACAGTAGTGATGCATAGGGTAGTCAAATTTCATGTGGATCTGGACCAGTTGCTTTAGAAATTCTGTATTTCACAACTGAATTGGTATCCAGTGGAAGTTAGGGAACTATCAGCTGTTTTGTGTAGAATGGGCCATCTATAACTAACTGCTGTTATAGATGATAGGATACAGAACCTGAGAGACCAACCACCTGATGCCGGATGTCATATTTTATGATGTTATATTCTGGAGGGCTCCAGGAAGGGAGAAGATTAGATGCCACAGCCCAGACAAAATTGACCTTAGGTACAGTACTTCCTCCTCCCTTTTAAGGACATATGTCTGAAATTGCATATATTTTTGAATTTTATTATGAAAGAGGAATGCATTTCATTGCATAAAATGATCTTTATTTCCTACAGGAATATAGTCACTCTATCAAAAACAAATTCCTTCCTAATTTTGACTATCATTGGAACACAGAGATCAAAGTGGAATTCTCACACTGTTTAAGAGTTACCTGCTGTAGTTAACATATTCCGTAAGTCCAATCTCATATTGTTATATCTATCATATTCCATTGTTGTATTTAACATATTCCATAAGTCCATATTAGATAAGTCCCAAGTTGTTATATTAAGCATATTTCATTAGTCCTGTACCTCTTATTGTTGTCTTGTGGGCGGCAGATCTTCACAGCACAGGAACAAGATCTTCCTTAGTCAGAGCTCCATCATGGTTCTGCCTGACTAAGTAGCCCACTCCCCTTTTTATCCTAGTTACCTTGACAAACCACAGCTGCAGCCCAATGAAGAACATCGCAGCTGCAGCCCATCAAGGATAACTAGGACTAGTCAAGGGTAAAGATATTTAAGTACAGGTATATATAATATGTATTTAATACCTCCTCCATTCATAATACAAATATTCAGGGCCTCCTACATTTCACCCTTTTTTTTTTTTCTTTTTTTACAAAAACACATTTTTCAATTGCAATATTACAAATAGCAATTCTTCAGGTACCTGTTACAAAACTTCAATCCCAATACATTTTCAAAACCTCAATGGCCATTTACACTTACAACTCAGCGCTGTCCTATTCTTTCAATTCTTCTTATTCCAACTCCTCTACTCCGGCCGGAAAGCTACCACAGCTTCATAGCTGTCCACAGCTCTATGCTGCTTATAGTCAGAATCACGTCGGGGTCACCAAATGTTGTAGTTAACATATTCCGTAAGTCCAATCTCATATTGTTATATCTATCATATTCCATTGTTGTATTTAACATATTCCATAAGTCCATATTAGATAAGTCCCAAGTTGTTATATTAAGCATATTTCATTAGTCCTGTACCTCTTATTGTTGTCTTGTGGGCGGCAGATCTTCACAGCACAGGAACAAGATCTTCCTTAGTTAGAGCTCCATCATGGTTCTGCCTGACTAAGTAGCCCATTCCCCTTTTATCCTAGTTACCTTGACAAACCACAGCTGCAGCCCAATGAAGAACATCGCAGCTGCAGCCCATCAAGGATAACTAGGACTAGTCAAGGGTAAAGATATTTAAGTACAGGTATATATAATATGTATTTAATACCTCCTCCATTCATAATACAAATATTCAGGGCCTCCTACATTTCACCCTTTTTTTTTTTTTTTTTTTTTTTTTTTTTTTACAAAAACACATTTTTCAATTACAATATTACAAATAGCAATTCTTCAGGTACCTGTTACAAAACTTCAATCCTAATACATTTTCAATAACTCAATGGCCATTTACACTTACAACTCAGCGCTGTCCTATTCTTTCAATTCTTCTTATTCCAACTCCTCTACTCCGGCCGGAAAGCTACCACAGCTTCATAGCTGTCCTCAGCTCTACGCTGCTTATAGTCAGAATCACGTCGGGGTCACCAAATGCTGTAGTTAACATATTCCGTAAGTCCAATCTCATATTGTTATATCTATCATATTCCATTGTTGTATTTAACATATTCCATAAGTCCATATTAGATAAGTCCCAAGTTGTTATATTAAGCATATTTCATTAGTCCTGTACCTCTTATTGTTGTCTTGTGGGCGGCAGATCTTCACAGCACAGGAACAAGATCTTCCTTAGTCAGAGCTCCATCATGGTTCTGCCTGACTAAGTAGCCCACTCCCCTTTTATCCTAGTTACCTTGACAAACCACAGCTGCAGCCCAATGAAGAACATCGCAGCTGCAGCCCATCAAGGATAACTAGGACTAGTCAAGGGTAAAGATATTTAAGTACAGGTATATATAATATGTATTTAATACCTCCTCCATTCATAATACAAATATTCAGGGCCTCCTACAGTTACCCTGTATTAAAGAATGATGGAATAATTTTGGTTGGAAAGGACTTTAAGATTACCAAGTCTGACCATTAACCCAGCACTGCCAAGGCCACCCCTATGTCCCCAAGCACACAACTACACAACTTATCAGTACCTCCAGAGATGGTAGGTCAACCAGTTCCCTGGGCAGCCTCTTCTAATGCTTGATAATGCTTTTCATGAAGAATTTTTCCTTGAGTGTAATCTAAACCACCCATGGAGCAACTTCAGGGTTTCTGCTTGCCCTGTTGCTGTTTGCCTGGGAGAAGAGGCTGACCCCTACCTCACCACAGCCTCCTCTCAGGCAGTTGTAGGGAGCAATAAGGTCTCCTCTGAGCCTCCTTTTCTCCACCAAAACACCCCCAGCTCCCTCAGCCACTCCTCTCAGAGCTTGTGCTCCAAACACTTCTCCAGCTTCATTGCCCTTCTCTGGATATGCTCCAAAAACTCAATGTCTTTCCTGTCACAACAGGCCCAAAACTGAACACAGGGCTTGACATGCGGCCTCACCAGTGCCAGGAACAGGGGGATGATGGGATGATAATTGCCATGGTCCCGCTGACTACACTATTGCTGATATAGGCCAGGATGCCATTGGCCTTCTTGGCTACCTGGGCACACACTGGCTCATGTTCTGCTGCTGTTGACCAGCACCCCCAGGCCCTTTTCTGACAAGCATTTTTCCAGTCACTCTGCCCCAGCCTCCAGTGCTGCTTGAGGTTATTGTGGCTCAAGAGCAGGACCTGGCACTTGGCCTTTTTGGACCTCATACCATTGTTCTTGGCCCATAGATCCAGCCTGTCCTGATTCCTCTGCAGAGCCTTCGAACCCTCCAGCAGATCAACGCTTCTGCCAAACTCGGCGTCATCTGCAAACTGACTGAGGGGGCACTCAATCTCCTCATGAATGAAGATATTAAACAGGACTGACTGGTGCCAGTACTGAGCGCTGGGGTGTCCAGTGGTCACCAACTGATGGCTGGATGGAACTCCATTGACCACAACTCTCTGGGCCTGGCCATCCAGCCAGTTTTTAACCAGTGAAGGGTGCACTTGTCCAAACTGTGGGATGCCAGCTCTCCTGCCACAGGAGAGTGCTGTGGGAGACAGTGTCAAAGGCATTGCTAAAGTCCGTGTGCACAACATCCCCTCATCCGCTACATGGGTCACTTCATCATAGGAGGTGATTAGGTTGTCAAGCGGCACCTGCCTTTGACAAATCCACGCTGTGGGGCCTGATTCCCTTGTCCTGCATGTGCTGTGTGATGGCACTCAGGGTGATCTGCTTCATGACCATCCCTGGCATTGAGGTCACACTGACAGTCCTGTAGTTCCCTTGATCCTTTTTCCAGCCCTTTTTGTAAATGTGTCCCATTTCCAAACTTCCTGCCACTACCAGGACTAGTTTCCAACCTGGTGCCGGTCCAGTTTGTTTACAGGACATTTGTTTAATGATGGAAAGTGGCTGGTGAGCACTTCCATCAGTACCTTCAGTACCCTTGAGGGGATCTCATCCAGCCTCAGAGACTGGTGTGTGTTAAGAGGTGTAGCAGGTCACTGGCTATTTCCCCTTGGAGTATGGGGGCTTCATTCTGCCCAATTCCCATCTTCTAGCTCAGGGGGCTGGATACCCGGGGGACAACTGCTGTTGCTCTTAAAGACTGAGGCAAAGAAGGCATTCAATATCTCAGCCTTTTCCTTATCCCGTACAATGGTATGACATCACCTGCCCACCCCAACAACCAATAGCAGATGGGCATATTTCTTAGCCCCTTCTTGTAGTGAATGTATTTGTACAACAATTTTTGGTTGTCTTTTATGGCAGTTCTAATTTTTTCCATGCATAACTCATGACATATTTTTAGTCTTGCTGAGCTGCTTGTCCCTTCCTTCAAGGGTCGTAAACTCTCCTTTTTCTCCTGAGTTCAGCCTGAGCTCTGTTCAGCCAGGCCAGTCTTCTTCCCAGACAGCTCCTCTTTCAGCACATAAGGACAGCCTGCTCCTGCACCTTTAAGATTGTTTTCTCTAACAATGTTCAGACTTCCTGCACTCCCATGTCCCCTTGGGACCACATCCCAAGGAATGCTATCAGCCAGTGCTGTAAACAGGCCAAAGTCTGCCCCCGGAAGTCCCAGGCAATTCTGGCAGTCCTGCTGACCCTCTTCCTTACAGCTCTGAGAATAGGAAGAAGATCTCCTTTTGTGGTCTCTGTGCCCAAGATGGCCTCTGACCCCCACAGCTCCCACTAATCCTCTGTTCACAAGCAGCAGGTCCAGCTGGGCACCTTCCCTGGCTGGCTTCCTCACCCACTGTGAGAGAAGCACCAGGGCATGTTTCACACAGCTCAGAAACCTCCTGGGCTGTCCCCTTTCTGCTATGTTGTATTTCCAGCAGGTATCTGGTGTATTGGAATCCCCTATGAAAGCAAGGGTCAGTGATCTGAAGGCTTTTCCCAGTTGCTCATAGAATATTTAATCTGCCTCTTCATCCTAGTGGGATGGTCTGTAACACACTCCCACCAGGATATCTGTCTTGTTGGCCTTCTCTCCGATGCTTCTGCATGAACACTTGACCCTGTCATCACCCTAAAACTGAGCTCTAGACATTTGAAACACTCCCTGACATACGGGGCTACCTCACCACCTCTTTTCCTTGCCTGTCCTTTCTGAAGAGTTTAGAGTGATTCACAGCAGCTCTCCAGTAACGCCCCATGTTTCTGTGATGGCAGCCATGTCATAGTTTTCTTTCTTCACAGTGGCTTCCATCATCTCTTCATTGCCCATGCTGAATGCACTGGTATAAATGCACTTGGACTATTGATCTCTTCCTCCATCTTTCTGGGGGCAGAAGGCATAATTTCTATGTGATTCTTCTCATGCTCTTCTGTGGTTTCTAACATGTCAATAACATCTGTGTCTTCACTGCTGCATGGATCTCTGTCCTTTACCTCTACTGACAGAGCAGACCGAAAGAATTCACTAGCGCACCACCCCTGAAACATAGGCTTGCTGTCCCCAGGTCTCTAGTGTGCTTGGGGTTTATTCCTTTCCTCTTTTAAAACTAGTTTAAAGATCTCTCATTGAACCCTGCTAACTCTATAAGGATCTTTTTCCCCACTCTGAGACAGGTGTTGCCAACTGGCCTTGTGTCGTGTAAAAACCACCAAAATTCTACCACTGACACCTGAAGTCACGTGTCAATCTGGTAGCTCTTCCCATTTCTTCTCTCATAATTCTCTACAACTGGAAGGCTAGAGGAGAACATAATGGGGCTTCTGATATCTTAACCAATCACCTCAAGGCCCTGAAATCTCTTTTGATTACTCTGAGACTTCTTGTCCAGAGCTTGTTCCAGGATAGGAAGCTTTCTCTTCATATCTTCAACCTCTGCCCAAGAGGAGGAGGGAAGAGGGCCCACTCTACATGTTGGGTCCTCTGGGAGTTTTCTGTGACAATGATCCATCTGAATTTTTTTCTTCATGGAAGCAGTTGTAATGCTGGGTGTAGGCTGACTAAACTTTGACAACACTTCCATACTATATGAACCATCATGATCATTATTCTTCAGAGCCACTTGCAAAGCCTCATACCTCATGCCAGGGTACCTGGGAAGGTGGGGTAGACAATTTTAGTTATTAGATTAAGTTAATGATCACTTCAATTTCCAAAAGGGAATACTGTACACCTTCAAAGCTGTTCTCTTGTACTTTTGGAGAAGGAGTTGCTGAGCTCTTCTTCCTGGTTTTCAGTGACAGGACATGTGAAATGGCTCAAAGCTGTGCCAGGGAAGGTTCAGGCTAGATATAAAAATATTTTTTTTACTGCGGGTTGATCAAACACCTGAATAGGCTCCTGGAGATATGATCAATACCCCAGGTCTGTCAAGGTTTAAGAAGCATTTGGACAGAGACTTAATAACATGCTTCATGTTATGGTCAGCCCTTACATTGTTACAGAGCTGGACTAGGTAATTATAGGTCCCTTCCAAAGGAACTATTCTCCCTGTAATTTTATAATCCTTTGAGGTAGCAACAGAAGTTTTTTAATCATTCTTCTACATTCAAAGAAGTTTACAGTCCACATAAAAAACATGACTGAACTCAAGTTCTGCTCAGACCACACCTGTCATTAGACCATGGTTACATTCCATACTGAGAGTAGCTTGCTAATGGAAATGGAAGTTCAGTCTGAAGGTAAAAAAGAATCTGGGATGAATAGCTGAAAATGTGGGATGACTGAAGCCTGGATAAATTCATCAGAATGTGCTATGATACGGCAATTAAAATGTAGGTATGTAGTCTTTCAGACTATCAAAGCTGAGGTGATTATTTACAGTGTTCATGGAAGTATTTTACTGGAATCAGCATCTTCTACTGAAACTCTATTGTTTGGGGGGGGTATTGTTTGTTTGTAGTTTTTTGCATGATGATCTATTTATATATTTGCTGAGTTATTTCATAAATTATATTTTCCTCAGAGAATGAAAAACTCAGCATGAACATCTGCAAACTGTGAAGAAAGAACAATGATCTATGCCAAAAATCTTTAAAAACTGTAAGCTGTAAACACTGGACTATTTTTGCTTGGACCAGGAAATGAAAACAGGCTGGTCAAATATTAACTGCATTTGCAACTGCTAGAGATAACAGGAGTTGGGGTGGTTTGAACACCAATAATTCTTAACTCAGGTGTATGAAAGGGACTACAATCTGTATGACACAAATCTTGGAGTTTTTATTTTTAACCATGATGGATGGTGTACAGTTTAACATTTTATTCTCTGAATTTGGATGCCATAAATTTCACTGTTTTCTCTCTTAGTTCAAAATATCACAGATATTAAGATTATTCTACAATTTTTTTCCCTCCATCATGTTTTACCATGAAGTGATAGTAATATGGCAGACTGCAATAATAACACATCTCAACAGCATGATGTTTTAATAGTAATAAATTGTTTAAGTTTAAAATATAACTTATTGTCATGGAAGTAAATTAACTCTATTGAAGACATCCCACAGGAATCTGTGTGTGCCATATACAATACAGCTCCCAGAATGATTTTCCATGTATCTGTCTGACATGCTTTCTACTTGTAAAACATGTACCACAGAAGTAATAAAAATATATTAGTCTATGTGATTTCCAAGCAGTAATTTCTAATACTGTATGTACAATGCTACCAGTATGTACAGTGCTACCAGTACAATAAATTTTCCTGCTTTTGACATCTGTCTTTAGAATTTATATGAGAACAAAGCATTTTAAGAACTCTATCTACATAATTTGTTGCTTATTTACTATGTAAAAAACCCTGTTAAATGATTTTCCTTTTCTAAAGGATGACTCTGTGTAGCAAGACCCTAGATTGTCATGCCAAGGCATAGAGGGCAATCAAAACCTCCATCTATAAGTTCTAATTACATTGTCAAGCATTGATAACCACCATTTTGCAACAGCAGATTTCAGCCCTGATGTCTGCATTTTATTCATGTTCATATAGATCACTTCTATACTCAATATTATTTTTCTTGGCGTGTAGCTGGTATATAGTTTATTTCTTCCACATTGCTTTGAGTGTATTATATTTATCCATTGCTGTAATGAGTGAATCAGAGCTTGAACACAAACACGCTCAAGTCACAGACATTTGAGAACATTAAATTTACTGCACAGGCTCTCAGCCCTTGGTGATAGACACAAGTTAATCTTCATTTCTTATTGCATGACCTAATTCAGAAAAGTACTTAACTAAAGTGCTTGATCTTAAACAAACACTTAAGTCTTTTCCTTTCAGAGATTTTTCTTTTTTAAATTAGTATTCCATTTCATCAAAATAATGGTATTTTCTAAACACAGACAAATAAGCTGTAAGTTTTTCAGTCTAGACTTTCTTCTGGAACTCAGCACATGACTTTGTATATAAGATTAATGTCTTCTGTGAAGCTTTAGGGAAACAGGGCAAAGCAGCTATCAACAAGCTATATTATCATTTTGCCATTTTACCACTACACTAAGAAGAAAATAATCACCCACCTCAGTTTAAAATTAAAGAAATGAAAGACAGTGTGGCTCAAATAATGTGTCTCATTTTGCTGGGTGGGGCCATAATAATCTAGGACTAATCTAAAAACTGTCCAGGGCATAACTCAGTCATCAGATTTTGAGTGTTTTGGAATACACTTTATTGATTGAGGGCATTTTGTACTATGAAATATTTTTTTTCTTGCATGCAACTAATAAAACCATGACAAACAGAGAAGAAATTCTGTCTTGCAATTTATCAGAACAGAACTTAGTTTTATTAGATATGCTTAGATATGCTTTTATGCCAAGACAATAATCACTAAGCACAGATGTCATTTGTTCTGTGATTATATTCAGTATGACATAGAATGGTGAAGAGTTTTGTACATTTTGGAGATGGCCACTTTAAAAGCAGCTACAAAGATAACAGAGGCTCTCATTTCTCCTGGAGCCACATGGATAAGACGAGGGTCAGGAGATATAAGTTGCATTGAGGGAGGCTTCATTTTGACAGAATAAAGATTTTTTTTTTATAGTGATATATTGTTCATTGGAACAAACTCCTCAGGGACATGGTGAATTCTCCATCACTGGAAGTTTTTTCAAGATGTGATTGGACAGGATGCTCTATATTCCAGGCTTCCTTTCCCATGATGACTAGGAGACTTTTTGAGGGCCCTCCCAGCCTGGGCTGTTCTGTGATTGTATGGTTAGAATTAAGATAAACTAGTAAATTGCTACGGAGCAGGTATTTCTTTCTTTGTATGGTGACTAAAGTTTTATAAATGTAGAACTTGTACAAGCTCCTATTTCAATGCTCTGTTGTAAAGAATACCATATACTGAAAGTTTCTAGACACCATTACATAATTTGATGTATGTCTGCCACTTGCGTAGAAATTTTCCACAACCATAGAGTACTATTGACTGTGAACTGTGACCCATAGTAAAAAAAGACTAATCTGCAATGAAGAAACTTGGTACATAATTAGATTTGACCCAGTACAAACTGTATTATTGTCTGAACTCTTCATACATGTTCCTCTTTATGCACTCCTAATTTAAGATCAAGATCCTAATTTAAGATCAAGATGACTCTCTAAATGAGTAAAATAATTATGTGAATACTGATTCTATCTGGCTTTTGAAATACTTCATTAAGTTTCACTGCTGAAATTCAGTAGTTACAAGAAAGGTAGTTGAAAAAAACTATCCTTTTGTGAGTGGCGGCTCAGAGCTGGCCTGGAGGCCCCACAGCCACAGGTAACCCTGATGACATAACTCCACCAGCCGAGGCCGCTGGGGATGCAGCCAGCTCTTGGCCAGTGAAGTGCAGCCAGTCAGGACCAGCCGCGCCGGCTCTCTCACCCTGGATGAAGGGAACCGCGCTCCATCGGAATGGGCCGTGGCCACGTGAACCTCCCGTGTCCTGCTGTGCGTGTCCGTCCCAACTGCGACACCTTTGGACCTTTTTTCCCCCTCCAAGAAATTTTAGTATGTATTTGTTTTTATTTAGAGTGCAGTTAAAGCCCACTTTCTGTTCTCTCAGGGCCCTCATGGCACTGACAGATGTTACCAGAACTGCCCAGCCTGCTGCTGTGCCTCTCCACAACCTGAGCAATGCCCAGGATCCTATGTCAGACCCTAGGGCCACCAGCTCCTGTCCCAGTAATGCTGCAGCAGAGCTGGTCACCAGCCTCCCTCAGCCCTCCCTTGCCTCTGCCTCTAGGCTGATGTCCTAGCCTTGCCCTGCCCACTCTGGACCCTGCCTGAAGCCTAGGCAGGAGCTCAGTCTGCTTCCATGTGTACTGCCTGTATACTCAGGGAGCATCTGTCCCTCCCTGCGCCCAGATGCATTCTCCTTGTTTGGTGTGCTTTCTAGTTTGTCCCTGTTAAATAAATACAAAATGTCTACGATCATTTAGCTTACACAAATTAATTTCCTGTGGAAAAGAGAGAGAATTTGAGTCAGAGTAATTTAAATGTTCCAAGAGAAGTCTTAGCACAGACTGCCCACAGGTGCTCTGCACTTGGAGTGCCTTTCCACTGGGGTTACAGCTGCCTGCGGTCACCACATTTAAGCTGTTATGTTGTTTTGGTTTGGGTTTATTTTTTGTTCCTGCATAGACTCTCATCACAAACAATATTACAGCCTCAAGAAGACAAAGTTCAGTTGCAAAGTTGAGAATGTAACAGTTCTCAGAACAATTTTTTTTAAAAGAGTGTTTGTTTACACAGTACTCAATAAACTCAAGCAAAGGAAAATGTACACTCTAGACCACACAGCAAAAAAAAGGCAAGAGTTCATTATAAGGCCACAAGCGCACACATGTGAACATGCTACAACCTTGTTTTTTCAAATGCTGTTAGTAAGCCAAAAGATAAATTATTGTTACAAAAATGCTTTATTTAATCCTGTATTTAAATACCACTTTATCGTGTGAATAAATTTGTGCTCTAATATTTGCCACCCATCCAGGATGACATTCACTATCAGATTAATTTTTTTGGAAGATGCAATAAGCTTTAGGGTTTAGAGAAGGAAGGAATCTATCATTTTATCTGCAAGTAGTGGCAATTTTTAAGCTTTCAGAAGCAGCTATGATGGGCATATGTTTGGTGGACACTTAAAGAAAACTGTTAGACCTTTCTAACTAACTATCTAATTAACTTTTCAGACCTAATAAATATCTCAATAAAGATTATATTCAAACCTTGGGCCAAGCATCTCCTTTTACTTTTCTAGAGCTAGTAGTTGAATAAATTCAGTAAGATGAATACTGGGTATCCGTCTAGCATTGTCAGATGCTTTTCTCTGCATAAGCCAGGAAAAGATAGGTGGTCAAAATAGAACCTACCGTAAGGAAGATAAAAGAAAGATAAAAGAAGATAAAAGAAAACATTTCAGAAGTCAGACAGAGAACAAGTTGAAGAGAAAGAGATACGCAGACTTTGGAAGAAGGCATCACTCAGAGATGCAAAAGATCTCCTTCTGAGTTTATAATTTAGGCAGCAGCAGCAGAGGGGAAAGTCTACAGATGAAGATATAGACAGCTGTTTAGAGACATGCATAAAAGAGGAATGAATAAAACTCAAAACCAGAAACAGTAGGATTAGATGAAAGCAAAAAGACAGGTCTTGACAAAAAATGAACTTGATATTTTTCCGCCCTTTGTGTTTGCATTTTTCTACCCCCTGTAAATACCATGAAACTTGTCTGCAAAAAGTACATTACAGGCTTTTAAAACACTGTTCTTTGTGCAGAATAACACAATAATTCCAGGACAATTTAACCTGTTAGTTCTAGTTTTAGGTATGGGTTCTGCACCTAATGAACCAAAGATTGCTGATGGCACAACTCATGTTTCACCTGACAGACTTTTGTTTTGCTTGGGTTTTTGATTCATTCACTAAACAGTGGGCAGGGCATTAAACAGAGTTGTGCTCTTAAGAAGGTTATTGCTGATGCAATCTCTCTCTCCCATAACATGGAAGGGGAAGCATGGTGAAGAAGCAGTATGGAGGACTCCTTCTCCAGTCTTGGCCTCAAGACCAGTAGTCCAATCCCAGTCACTGTTCTAACCTGTTCTTTCTTGCCTCTTTCCAGTTCTGCTCTTCATTGGCATCCAACTCCTTCTTCATAAGTTCCATTAAGTCATGATAGAGCCCTTCTTGAGTCTCCTTGAGAGCTTTCCCTCAAGATGATAAAGGATAATTCCAAAACAAAGGCCAGTTTACTATTGATTACTAAGTCATTAATGCACAGTGTTGATGACAAAAAGAATTATCAGAATTTCTTTAGCATCCAGTGCATTTTTTTTGTTCTTATTCAGAAAACCAAGACCATTTTGTTTAAAAAAAATTAAAAATACTGCATATGAGGTAATAGAAAATATCACTCAACAGTATGTAAGCTTTCAAAAGTTGTCAAGATACTCTCAAATTAACTCTATGATATGCTTACTTGTATGTATACCTGACAATAGGGGAGTTTGTTTTTTTTTGACTGACTATCCTAATATGATGATACTGTCATTCTCTTTATTCTGCATGCCATTAAGTGACACTAAACTTTCAGTATTCATAAGCATGATTCTTAGTATCAGAAAGATACTAAGAATCCTTATTCTTAGTATCCATATAGTATACATATTCCTTATTCATATGCTTATTAAAGAATTTAATACAAGAAAGTTTAGTCTCAGATTTTCTATTCTACAAAATTATTTAGTTAATACATCCTGAAATCATAAATCAGGGAATAGACAAGACCAGGTCTCAGGAATTTCTGAACCAGGAGATCACTGTAGAGCAATGTTGGAAGGAACACTTTCCCTTGGTCTAAGATTATTAGGTTGGAGAACCCCTAGCCAAACGTGGCATCAACCAGTTCATGGGGTCCTGACAGGATGCATCCATGAATGCTGAAGAGCTGGTGAACACCATAGGTGGGCCTCTTATGGTCATCTTTGAAAGGTCATGGAGAATCAGTAGAGGTGCCTCAGGACTGGAAAAAAGCAAATGTCACCCCAGTCTTCACTAAAGGGCAAGAAGGAGCACTCGGGGGACCACAGCCAGTCCATCTCACCTCAATCCCTGAAAAGGTGATGGAGCACCTCATTCTGGAGGCCATCTCTATCTGCATGGATGACAAGGAGATGAGGATGAAGTCAGCCTGGATTCAGCAAAGGGACATCATGCATGGCCAATCTGATTGCTTTCCACAGTGAAACAGCTGCCTGGATAGATGGATGAAGGGAGAGTAATGGGTGCTGTTCTACCTGGACTTTTAACACTGTCTCCCTCAACAGCCTCATAGGCAAACTCAGGAAGGGTGGCCTGGATGAGGGGGCAGAGAGGTGAACTGAGAACCGTCTGAATGGCAGATGCCAGAGGGTTGTTGGGAGTGTCAAAGGCCCTTATTGGAGGCCTGTCACAAGTGGAGACCCCCAGATTCAAGAGGGGGCCTGGCATTGTTTCACTTCCCCATCAGTGCCTTGGATGAAGGGGCAGGTGCCCCCTCAGAGAGTTCACTGATGGCACAGAGCTGGGACCAGGGGCCGATACCCCAGAGGGCCGTGCTGCCCTTCAGAGGGTGGAGAGAGGGGCACAGAAGAGCTGTCTGAAATCCAACAAAGGCAAATCCAGGGTCCTGCACCTGGGGAGGAAGAACAACCCCAGGCACCAGCACAGGCTGGGAGCTGATCTGCTGGCATGCAGCTCTGGGGAGAAGGGCCTGGGGTTCCTGGTGGACAGCAAGCTGTCCATGAGCCAGCAGTGTGTCCTGGTGGCCAGGAAGGGCAATGGTGTCCTGGGGTGCATTGGGAAGAGCAGTGCCAGCAGGCTGGGGGAGGTGATCCTGCCCCTCTGCTCACCCCTGGTGAGGCACATCTGGAGTGCTGTGTCCAGTGCTGGGCTCCTCGGGACAAGAGACACAGAGCTGCTGGAGCTGGTCCAGTGGAGGGTGGCAAAGATTATTAGGGGACTGGAGCATCTCTCATACAAGGAAAGGCTTGCCTATAAAAATCCGAAGAAAGAGTTTCAGTGGATGGATTCAGGCTCTGCTTGGCGATGCCAAGCAACAGGAAAAGAGGCAGTGGGTACAAATTGATGCACATGAAGCTCCAACTCAATGTGAGGAAGAGATTCTTTACTGTGCAGGTGACTGGAACAGATTACAGAGAGCAGTTGTGAAGTCTCCCTCACTGGAGATATTCAAGTACAGTCCAGATGTGATCCTGTGCAGCGCACTCTAAGATGCTGCTTGTGCATGCATGTTGAACTAGTCTGGTCCCTTCTAACCTAACCACCTCTGTGATTCTGAGACTTTTCTTCTCCTGGATGACCAGATCAAGCTTCTGTGTTTCTTTGTATGAGAGTTGCTCTAGCTCCATCCAGCATTTCATTGGACCCTCTCCTGTATTTGTATAGGTGTCTTTTACCATGGAGCCCAGAACTCAACACTTGAGGTATGACCTCACCAGTGCTTAGTAGATGGGAAGGATCACCTCCCTCAAACTGCTGGCAACACTCCTCCTATGGCACCTGAGGACACTGTCATGCAGGGGCAAATTGTGTGAATACCAGTGAGTTCATTGTCTTGAATAAGAATATTCTAGAGTATTCAGTGTCTTAAAGAAGATTGTCATCGTTTTGAGAGGACCTCAGTCTGTTTCACTACTATGAATCCCTTTTTTTAGTAAAACTAATGCCTGTATTATTATTTATGTAATATACCAGTACATATATATAAAACATATAGACTCTTGACACACCTATTAGAGCAGGATGCTTATAGAATGTAAGCTAAAGACATCACTCAGTAAGGACTAATTTTTTTGAAGCATTTTGGTGCTGGACAACCATTGAAATACTTGGAAAACACATGCCAGAAGACCTTTAAAGTCATATAAAGTCACCAGTAAAATGGAATATAGATTCCATCTCTGTTTAGAAAGAGAACAGTCTTAGCTTCATCCTCATAGGAGATAAAACACTTATCTTCTTCTGGAACCCACCTGCTGACAATTGCTCACAAGAACCTTCCAATATGTCGTAACATTGAGAAATTAAAAACTGACCTAATAGATAAAGAAGTAGAAAGTAATTATATACATTGCTAATGTCTTTAAAGAGGTTTGAGATACAGCTCATGAAGTATTGCAGGTAGAAATGCAATGGGTTCTTCATAAAAACACTCAAGAAGATGAAGATGAATAAACTGTAGATACAATAAATTACTAATCTGCTGCTCTCTCACAATTAGTTTTAAGACGTTTGCTGATCAAGGTTCTTTTTTTTCACGTTTCCAGTTTTATGACAGAATCATAAATAATGCAGTACTATCATCTTTTTTATACTCTATACTGAATGTTTGTCCTTCATAGGCTTCCCAAGGGCTAACTAAAGCATGCTTTGAAATAATTAGTAATACATAGCTGATTTCTTTTCTGGCTTATTGCTCTACCCCAGGAATCCTTTCACCCCTCCAAAATTGTGACTGCTTTAATTTTACTGTAGTTCAACAGCAACTGTTAAACATTTGGAATGGAAGACTTCAGAGAGACACTGGTAGATATACCAGACATTTGTTCTCAAGAGAAAATCTTACCCTTCTTTCAGAAATAGAGTTTATCTGGGATAAAGCAGATAAAGTGCAAAAGTAAAGTGCAAAAGTATTCAGAAGAAAATGAAGTTCTCTTCCTACCCATTAGTATAGAAACTCCAACACAAATTCCTTTTTTTGTAGTAGTGGTTGGAAACTGCTTCAGTTAAACAACAGATTTGAAAAGCAAAACTGTACTGCATTATCTAAGAAATCATGACAAAAATCTAGAGAAGAAGAGAGAATTTAGAGAAAAAAGATTTAGAGACTCTAGACAAAAATCTAGAGAAATATGTACTTTGTTCAGATTTCACACCAGAAAGTCAAACAAAGATTACTTAATATTTAGATATGGATAATAGAAATTAAAATACTAAAAACAGAACAGAAAAATAAAAACTAGTAATTTCTTATTATTTAGGTTTGACATAGTAATCTGGAATTAAAAGCATGAAATATATTAAATTAATATGAATTTTCTGATATATGGAAGAGAACTGCTGAAAATGAAGAGATTTTCTATTCTTTTTAAGATAAATTTCCATACCACTTCAGTATCTGTCATAATGGCTGCCATTCTATTTCCAGCACTTACCTGAGTAACTATGCCTGAGTTTTATATGTTAACTGCGTGCTGGTAATAAGTATATTAATTTTTGTATTAATGCATAGAAATGAGACAACTATACACCAGCAGTGTTTAAACTCTTCCCATTTTTCAGGCAGGGAATATTCTATCTTATAGATGAATTACACTAAGCAACATTATATTTCTCTCCATTTCTGACCTCAGTTTTTAAAACTAAAGGATAACAGCCGCTCATCCAGCAATACAGGAGGAATGGGAATATCTCTCATGGCTTTGTTTTTTTCTTAACCATTAGGATGTAAAGCAAACTCGTCTATCTTACATTTACAAAGAGTGAAAAATATGATCTAATAGGGAAGAATTCCGTCTACCTACCATTAACTCATAAACTGTAAAGACTGGTAAAAAATAAAAGATCATACAAAATGTAAAAATAAACAAAAGGAAAAAATTGTAAATGCTACTTCTTTACTTCTGGCAGCTAAGGAGATAATGATAAATACACATAAACACACAAAAACACATCTGTTTTGAAATGTGATTGGGACAGAATTCTCACTGCCACATTTATCACAGAGAAAACCTTGCATTTACAGGAACAATTGAAATGCTGGATACAAAAGGATTTCTGACCATCTTTAGCAAGAGTCTTTTTTCAATCGCTGGAATTGTTGGTCACCTTCAGGGAAGAATGAAGCAAATAATATTGCCTGAACAAAGACAATTTGTCTGTCAAAAAGCTTTTCCTTTACAGTCATCAAGACTGCAGGGCATATTTTTAATGTCAGTGCTCAGTTCACTCTTTGCTTGGAAAGGGGAGTTCTTCAGATGTTTTGTCCTGAACCAGAAAACAAATATGCAAAAATAATCTGTCAATGATACACTGAATGCTCAATTTCTGGCAAAGAAGAAGCTAGAACACTTTTGATGCACATGCAGTGGGCTGGTGTGAAGGACTAAGTTTGTGTGAGTGTGAAATGAGAAAACTTTAGAGGACGCGATGGAAGAATAGATACTTTTAACACAGATATTATTATAGGTTTATTCCTATTTCTGATCAAAACATGGTTATGAACATATTTTATCATCTTCTGGTGAGAGCTACTCCAGTTCATGCCAGAAGAGGGGGGTCTTCTCTTTCACCACAACTACCTGGGCCTAGTAACTGTTTGTCATGGGTTGGACTTTCCTCATTTTCACAGTTTGTCCAGACTGAAAAAAAAAAAAGGACTTAGCATTCCAGATGTGACTTACAAATAAAAGCACATTCACTAAGTCTGTGTGTTTTTACATGTGCACAGTGTGTTTTTTCATAACAACCCTGAAAAGGCAGTACCAGCCTGAAATTCCTTAAAAATTATCCTGCATTAGACCTGATGTTCTGATTATGACAGAGAGGTAAGAGCAACTCAGAACACAAGAGGTTAAAGACATATTTTGATAGTGAGATAATAGGGTTACTCATAGGTTTTAAGGCTATCTTATTAGATTCTATATTTAATTCTAATTTTTTTAATGTCGCACAACTAACACCACCTTTGCTATAATCCTCTTACAAATATGCTGTATGGCAGTCTGAGGAATGTCTGACTTTTTCTGTCTGGACTTTAGGGGGAAACAGGCTTTTGGGAAGTATTTTTGAGTGAAATGCATGCCTTTTACATTTTTTTCTCAGCATGCAGGATGGAAAAATATATAGAGATGCAATAAAAAGTGCAAAAATGCTAATAACATTCATAATAATCCTAGCGAAGATGAGAAAAGATATCCAAATTGTCTGATTTTAAGAGCTATTCAAATACTATAGCAGAGGTTGAAAACGAGGGATCTGAACAGATCACCTCAGAAAGAGGTGCCATTAGCAGGTTTGTTGAGAAAAAATGCCATTAGCAGGTTTGTTGAGAAAAAATTGGTCTGAATTACCATATCCAGATCAGATCCATGACCTGAATAGACCATGTTACCATAATCATAAGTGTTTCAACTCCTGTAGTCAGATAAAATAATGGTTTGACCATTTCAGCCATTACATTATTCAAATAAACTGAATACTCCTGAAACTCTGTAGGAGTTTAAAAATATACAACAACCATCTTTATAAAACTTGTTATAGCCTGGGTAGAATCCAGATGGGTAGAATGGTAAATGGCCACCACCATTGCTATTGTAGAAAGTCCTTGGAGACATAATTAAAAGTCTAAAGAGGAAATTGTCACACTGTTGGAAAGAAAGAAAAAAAAGAAAGCCCACTAAGGGACAGAGATCAAATAGAACAGTATTTTACTAAATTCCATGAAATAGAACAATTAAAACCCACTATTTTTGTTCCTACAGAAAGCCAATTTTGAACCAGTTTTCTAGGTACAATGCACATGATACTTAAATAATGCCTTCCAAATGGGTTTGCCAAGACAGTTCACAGGTTTTAATCGCAGAGATCAGTTAATCAGCTTGAGCCAAAGGGATCCACTGAGGTTTGAGTCCTGATCTAAAACCTGAAGTATGTTTTGCATCTTTCCCCTTCATGGGCAACGCTCAGTTTTATCTTTGAGGAGTGCAGCAGCTTCAAAGAGAGAGTGAGAGAGAGATGCAAAAGCTTCAAATAAATTTGAGTTGTCAGGCCACAGGTCAGCAGTCTAAGACCTCAGGAGGTGAGCTGCAGGCACACAGTCAACAGACCTAGAAAGTGGATGTTTGGTATTGCACTCTTGTTTTACAAGTCAAATATGTTCTTGCGAGATAAGTAAAACAAAGTGTTGCTTATACCACTCTTTAAGCAATGTTGTGTGAGATAGCAAAGCACTAGTAAAAATGCTGCTTTTATCATTTTGCATGAGCTGGAGGTAACATCAGGGAACATCTGAAAGCAGTCCACCTCAGGACCTATATAGCTCCTAAAGCATACAACATCTCTCAGCTTAACAGCAGACAGCTCAGGCTACAGACTATGAATATTTCTAAGCTACAAAGCAAGAGTGTTACTGTCAATGTGGCCCTAATGGAAGCAAAAATCCTAAAGAGATAACTAAAATATTTCTAAAGTAGCAAGTCAAAAGAAACCCACAAGGTCTTGACATGAGGTCAGAATGTGACATTTGTATTTCTTCTATTTTCAGTACAGAAGGGGCAAAAACTAATACATAGTATCAATCAAGTGAGGAATGAATACTAAAGTAGCTTAAAAAAGACATCTAGTTAATCTAGTTTCAAGTATTTAAAAACAGAAATAGAAATAAATGCCAGGGAAGTGTCAAATAGAAAGAAACGGAAAAAATGTGGCATCTTTGACAACTTGTGTGGCAGCACAGAAACATGAACATAATGACATATGCGGCGATCTCAGGAAAGTCTGCACACAAATCCTATGACAGCAAGCTATCAAAATAAGATTCAAAAAATGGATGAAAACTAATGCTTTGAGATAGAAAGGTTACACAGATAGATAGTAAATTTCTTTTACTTTGGTTAGTGAACTAAAGTACTTAAAATTCCCACAGGGACCTCATTGAGAAGAATCTTGCCTAGGAATTTACACTCAAGAAAATAAAGATAAGACAGAAGGTAAGGCAGAGAGAATTCTGAAGAATTGCCAAATATTGACTTCTCTGAAAAAAAAAATCTTGAAATGTTTGTTGTTTACAAGATGATATTTCTGTAAGTAAATTAATAAAATTCACTACAAAAAATATGTGATGTTAGAGAACACATAAAGCATCAGAAAAGATCTACTGGGAAAATTCTGATCCTAGCAGCTTCTTCAGGATGAGAATTTCTCCCACTGAGAAAATTAAATGAGGGGGTGGCACCATGGAGAAAAGATCCAATACCAGCTAAGTGAACTGAAACAAATAAATTGGAAAACACCAAATAAACACATATAACTAGTATAGGAAATAAAAATTACTCTGACAAGCCTACCATGTATGTTGGCAAAACCTGAGAAAACAAAATGATTTGTGATAGAGATTGAATTATATTTGAGTAAGTAATGCTACAAGTATCATTATTCATTAGAATCTCTTTATCATTTTTTTTTAATACAACATAACATTTCACTTCTGCCATTTAATGTAAAGTAAGGGAAAAATAATCACGCATGCAGAAGTTTCTTTTAGAAAAAGCTAGAAAATTTATCTGAAATTTCAGTCAGAAGAGAGAAGAGAGAACAGAAGGTAACACCCCTTTTCAGAATGTCACTATAAACATGGAGTAAGTTCTGGAAACTGGTTCATTCTAAAACACTTGTGCCAGCATCCAAGGAGATTATCAGTTTTGGCAGGCAAACTGAAAGGAATAGGGATCTTGTTTTAAACGAAAAAAATTCCATGGTTCATTTAATAGTGAGAAAAAAGAAGGACATTAAGAACAGGAACATCCAGAACTGTGTAGCTTGATAAAGAAAGAAGTATGAAGAATTCAATGTTCAGTATAAAAAAACCCCCATGCATCTGTTTTGAAATTAATTTATCAAAAATTAACTGGGTTCAGAATAAGAGATGCTTCGAAAATTATTGTGTTGATATAGCTTCAGAACATTTTCCATAGCAGTTCTATAGCTAGAAGTATGTTGTGGGTTTTTTAATTCCTTGATCTAAAAAAATCTAAGGTTTTAAAATCTCAGCCTTCTACAATTTGCATACTATCTGGATTTTTTAGGCTTAATACAGCTATGGTCATACAGACTTACTAAAATAGATTTTCCAAATTTAGATCATAGTTTCTCCATGGCATTTAGTCAAACAATCTGATGAAAACAATAATTTGGGCCCATTTGGCCCTGCAGTTGTATTGTATGATTTATGAAGCATTATAGATAAACAATGTTTCTCTCAAATGCACATGAATGTCAGGTTTATGTCTTGGGTTTGACAAACACCATGTACCACATTGTGTTGCTGTTTTCTTTTAATCACCTACACCTGGGAGCCAAACGACCTGGAATCACCCATGATAGCAGAGATTGAAACACACTGAGAACTGGAAACCTGATGAAAAGTTATTCTGAATTCGATCACATACCCCTATATAATTTATAGATTATATACATACACTACTATATTAATTTATTACGTATAAAAGTACTTTAAAATCCAAATTTAAAAAAGGATGGTATAAAGACAAAGTAAGTTCTTTATTTTTATTTATTAATGATACAAGATGTGCCTTCTTCCTGCATGCCAGTATATTATCTTGTGCCCACAACACTTTGGAGGCCACCAGACTAGACTGCTGAGGGGTGACAGAAATTTTGTATAGGACAGGTTGCTTTAACCTTGTCTGAATGGGGCCAAATGTAAGTTACACCTTCATGCAGAAGCAGCACCTTCTCCCTCTTTTTTTTCTCCAGTCTTAACTATGTAGCAGTTTACAGAGCTGTTACAAGCAGACTGTATCTATTGCCTCTGCAGCTCACACTGTCCCCAGTGTTGGCAATTAGCAATCATAGTCTTAATTAGCTTGACCCACCTGGCTATTTTGCTGCTAATAAATCAATTAATTCAAATCACATGGAGGAACTTCTGTGTAGCACCGTAGCCTAATCACTACTGGTCATCCTTGTATATGACTTTTTATGTGCTAGAAAGCCTTAGTATCTAGGCTGAATTTGTATTCTCCACTGATAGGCAGCCTGTCAAGCAAGTGTGGAGTGTGGTTAGTATTTTTAATGTATATAGGGATTTGGCAAAAGCCTCAGCAGAGTGCAAAGGAGAAACTTGGGATGTGAGCTATAAACACTTTGGCACACTGAATTGGATAATCTTTACTTCTCCCTGAATTGCGCGGTGACTGCTCATTTGGGGTGTCAGTTTACTCAGGAGCCTCTGTTACTATGCTAGATACTAGTTTTTGATATAAGAAACAGAAGCTTCTAAACCCAGGGTATTTTTGTAATTGGGATCTCTGAGGATTTTTTTTCCCTAGAAATGCCTGCTCCCTTGGGGGCTATTAAAGTGTGTGATCTTGTACTTACATCCAAAGACGTCCCCTTTCTGCTTTCTTTCTGGAAAGCAATTGCCTGACTCTTTCTTTATTCACCTTTCTCAGAAGGTGAAGAGGAATCAAGAGGAAACCGTCAAAAGATCCACTCTAACTAAAGACATTTTACTGTCTGGCCTTTTCTTCTTAAGCACAACTATGTTTTTTTGCAGTTGGCCTCATGTCAGTCATGCAGAGTTCTGAGAAATGTGCTTTTCTGTCAGCATCATTGTTTTCCTTGTCTTCTCCTCTCATATAAGGAACCTGAATATCACTTTGCCCATGAGTTCAGTGAGATTTCCACTAAACTCACTTTTTCTCACCAAAAGTGAAGAATCTTTTCTTATATATTGACATACCTTCACTTCCAGACTAAAAAAGGATTACAATATTGCTGGAAGGTGTGGAAAGACATGAAGGATACAGCAACTGCTGAACAGTTGAGCTGCTGGTCACAGGTACAGAAGTTCACAGTGAGAAATTTTTGCCTCTCAGTGAAAACCTTGAGCAAATACCCAAGAAGAATCCTTGTTTCCATTTTCTTACTACTTACTCTGACTAGGTACTAACCAGCATGAAGGGATATAGAAAAACAGTATGTTCAGGGAGGTGGAAGAAAGCAGACACAAAGATTAACCAGGAGGTCAGAGGCTTATCAAGACTAGGCCTTTTAGCCAAGGACATAGCAGTCCACAGGAATTTGACTGTCTGAGGAATAGAATCAGCACTATTTTGAGTAGAAAAAGCCTGATAGTTTATGTCCTTGCAGCTTTGTTTCTCGTAATGCTGCACTGACATTTGACAGGTTTCTAGCAAGTGAATAACCTCATCAATTAGCATAATACTTTTCAACTTTAGAAGTGATGCAATGACCTTTTATAAAATAAGGAATAATTTCAACTCCTGCCTTTCATAGGCAGTATGAAAGAATAGAGAACAAATTCCACAGGCTTCTATACCTATCTTCTGGGGTCCCCTCTCAAGCTGAGTACTCTCTGACTCAGCTGAATTCTGCAGGCCTAAGCTTTTTCTTCTCTGGGGCCCTCTGCACTACTTAAGTATTTGTGTTTGTGGCAGCTCTACAGTCTCTTCATATTATTTTTCCTCTGATATTTAGTGAGTACATAACTTCTGTGGAAATAGCTTCTTTGAAACATAGACTAAAAATTTCTAGGACTTCTAGCAGACTAAGTGTTTCACCATGTGCATTCTCCTCCAGGTATTTTCCATAATCAGTGACCTTACAAGTAATCTGAACATGATATTTTTTTCTGCTAGTATTAGACTGTCAGCAGTTGACTAAATGTCTCTCTCTTCTCTCGATCGCCTGTCTGTGTGTGCCACATGGAAGGGAGGAAGGGAGGAAGGGAGGAAGGGAGGAAGGGAGGAAGGGAGGGAGGGAGGAAGGAAGGAAGGAAGGAAGGAAGGAAGGAAGGAAGGAAGGAAGGAAGGAAGGAAGGAAGGAAGGAAGGAAGGAAGGAAGGAAACCTATCTTAGACATCATGACCATTTTATTTTACTACATGATGCAACTCGTAGCATTGTGCATGCTAGTTTCTCAATGCAAAATAATTAAATTGCTTTTGCCTAGTATCTATGTTGTATTTAGTATACTTTTTGATAGTGTTCAAATCTTCAGGGAAATATTTCTTCAACACACAGAACTAAGTGTAAATGAAATTTAAAAGCATCAAAGATTGGCTTGGAAGAAAATGTAAAGATGTTTGAGGGCAAGCAAATAAGATAACAGGGAGAAACAAGAGATACTGTAAAAAGCCTCTGCAGAAGATTTGAAAGACAGTTGAATAAATGCCTCAAACCAGGAGAGAAAATGTGTAAATTGCATTGTGGAAAAGGATTAAGTTACTGTGATAGAAATAAAGTCATTTTTTTTACCCAGATTTTTCCTTTTACTTGGAAAAATTACATGAAAAAGAAAAGAAGAAGCAAAAGAGACTGTAAATCCTTCTCTGTTGTCTATTCCTGTTTCCTTTCCCCTGCAAGCTCTTATACTTCCTTATATGCTCTACACATTAGATTTATTTTCCTTTATCACCAGCATGATTAGTTCGCATTGCATCCTAATCTCCATTTGCCTGCCTTTGCATGATACATTAAATTCTGTACACTGAGCTTTTTCCTTACTCTTCTCACCACTGCATCTCAGCAGTGCTTTTGCTATGTAATCTGTATCTTTACTGTGCTCCTCCTAACAGCAGAAGTGTGTACATTGGAGTGTTTTGGAATAGTTCTAGAACTTTTTATAAATTTGTCCTCCTGTATGTTTACAGGAGATATAACAAAGATAGGAAATGTACCTCGTGTTTGAAGCAGAAATCATTAAGATTTGCACAGAATTCCACAATCCCAAGAAACCATGGTATTTTGTACAGAGGAAAAAAAAAATGTGTTTTTGTCAAAAGCTTCTATATTCCAGTGGAGTATTTGTAATAATCACTGTCTTAATCTCATAACTTTAGCTGACCATACATCTATGCCTGTAGGTTGGAAACTTCTTGTGATGCCCATTTGACACAGGTGGAACTGAACTACAAAGAGCTACATTGGCTTAGGAAAGAGCAGGAAAACAAAATTGAACCAAATTGTCTGAAGAATCCCTGAGGGTGCGCCAACAGACATTACTCCTCTAGAGTAACTGCTTCTAGTATTTTCAGACTTGTATGTCTAGTAGTAAAAAAATATTTTTCAATATGTAAAAACAAGTGCCAATCTTAAAGGTATTTTTGTTGATAGATACAAAGATTTAAAATATATGTTAACTTGATGGTATCTTTGATTCAGAAGACATACTTCTTACTAATAAAAGGCATTCCACAGTAAGAAGTATATTTGCTAACGTCATATATGTTATATAAAAATGTAGTAAATGATATATTTCCATGTTTCTTTTTTTAGTCTAAATACTCCATTTTCTTCCTTATCTTTAATTCATGGAAGAAATTGTGTTTCAGAATAGAAGGGAGAAGAGAGAAAGATATGTGGCTTGAGGATTATAAGAGAAGTTGTCTTAAATCTCATAACTTTAGCTGACCATACATCTATGCCTGTAGGTTGAAACTTCTTGTGATGCCCATTTGACACAGGTGGAACTGAACTACAAAGAGCTACATTGGCTTAGGAAAGAGCAGGAAAACAAAATTGAACCAAATTGTCTGAAGAATCCCTGAGGGTGCACCAATAGACATTACTCCTCTAGAGTAACTGCTTCTAGTATTTTCAGACTTGTATGTCTAGTAGTAAAAAAAATATTTTTCAATATGTAAAAACAAGTGCCAATCTTAAAGGTATTTTTGTTGATAGATACAAAGATTTAAAATATATGTTAACTTGATGGTATCTTTGATTCAGAAGACATACTTCTTACTAATAAAAGGCATTCCACAGTAAGAAGTATATTTGCTAACGTCATATATGTTATATAAACTATGTGGAAAATGAATGTAGTAAATTATATATTTCCATGTTTCTTTTCTTTAGTCTAAATACTCCATTTTCTTCCTTATCTTTAATTCATGGAAGAAATTGTGTTTCAGAATAGAAGGGAGAAGAGAGAAAGATATGTGGCTTGAGGATTATAAGAGAAATTGTACTCTACATTATTAATCTTTGGAGATTATTCCACCTAACATAGCAAGAGAAGTGCAGGGAATTTGAGAATACAGCTACCTATGGTGACAGGAGAAGCAGAAGCCAAGGAAAACATGAGGAAAGGACCCAAGTAGAACCAGGAGAGAAAGTACATTGTTAAATAAGTCACTGGGAAGTACTAGATCAGTACTGGAAGCAAAATACATTGGGACAAACAATTCTGAGCAATTCCACATACTCACCAAGGAAACTGCAGAAGGATGAAACTAAGTGCCTGAGTCATTTAAGCTGTCTAGAAGCTGTCAGTGTTTCTAAGTATTGAGAGTTCAATGATTGGTGTACACAGATGTTCTTTAAACATCGATATACTTTTATATACTTTTGATAGTTGATCAACCACTTTTTGTGGTTGATCAATGTAACATCAACAATATCAACATCAACTTCCCTGAAGTGCCTGAACAGTAAACTACGTCCTGAGATGGACTACTAGTTCATTCTAAGAGAACTGAAAGCAGATACTTTCATTCACTTTTCAAAAAAATACTGAATTTCCACTTTTTTGACCTTCTATCAATGTTATTTAGGGAAACCAAAGACAGAATTTATTTCAATATACCACAAAAACTAAAAGAGTCAAAATATGTAGCAAATGTCTGTAATTTGTTTTAAAATATAGATACTGACTTGGTTGGAATTTCAATGTAGTGCCTTACGCTAAAGAGCCTTACACTAAAGATTTTGTGGAAATCAAAGAAAATATGCCTATTTGTCTTAAGTAACAATAAAAACACAATAACATTGTTTTCAATCTTGCTCTTTATCCCACCTATATCACTACATTGCCTAAACAGCAGGCAGAATAGATAATAACTGGGCATTCTCTACCCTCGCTGGACGCTCGTTTTTTCAAGAACACACCCAAGACTTTACCCAAAAGTGTGAAAAAAAGAAAAGAAAGTCATAATCTAGGCTGTCCAAAATAAACTCTTCAGGATCAGTAATAGCAGCTGTATGTCTCTTGAATCATAAATATTTTCCTTCCTAGCTCTCAGCATGGAAACCTGACTGCCAGTAGAACTGATTTTAATGACAAATGATTGAGGGAAGTTCTCGAGATACATGAACACCACCACAAATTACCAAGCAGGGATGAAGTATGCCCATTCCTTTTATGCCCTGGTGCTTGAGTTCTGCATTAAAACACAAGGTGAATTTATTTAATACTCTTGACCTACCTAACAGATTTTTCTACAAAACCAAGCTTCCCTTTGTGCGGAGATTTTTGGGTTCCATGCATGGCTTGAAAGCATTTATTCTTGAGCCTCTCTATGAACAAAGGATACTATAGCAAATTTTACATAAGCAATTTTTAAAAGTCAAATTCAGATACCTAGTACTGTTTGCATGACAAAAATTAATTTCATCTACTATACTTTAAAGCTTTGCCGTTTTGCAAGTGCTTGTATCTTTGGGTATCCTTTACCTTAAAGGTGTCTGATTCTGCTGTTTGACTTTTATTCTTGTACATAAACACATTTCTGCAAAAAAATAGTTTTCTATTCTTAACAGACAGTCCTTTAAAGTTCAAAAATTTCTAATTTTCACCTGTGATATAAAATGGACAGATCTCTAATTTCATACTGTAATCAGAATTAGCATATTGAAAGATTTACAAGAAAACAAAACAATCATTCTGCCCTCAGTTCTAAAATTATTGCTTCCTGAGGACATAATAATTTAAAAAAATTCCCAGTCTGGATATGACTTCAGTATCACATGTTACTTCTGGGCCAGCCAAGTATCTTACTGTGGTTAGTGGTCTGCAAGACAGTGCAAAAGACTTCAGTTTGATTCCCTGCTTTTACTTACTTGACCAAACACACAGCTACATTTATGCCTATATAACAGCTTTCATCACAGACTCTCTGAAGAGGCACAGCAAGGAAATGCAGAGCTGTTGCTGTTCTCAGGGTGATTTTACAAAGGAGGACATGCATGAAATACCAAGAAATTTTAAATAAAATTTTCAAGCTTGAGAATATGTCATTATGGGAGATCTAGATTTTATTAATGCTAAGTATTTCTACTAATGTTAAGTGAACCTACAGCTCTGTGTCAAGCCAAAGAGACCTTAGCGTCCTCAAAACTTGTTATCTTAGACAGGTCTTAAAAGGTAGTTTTCCGAGAAGTCTTCAGCCATCTTCACTGGTTTACCAACGTATCTCCAGTGTGCTCTATTGGCAAGGTTCTGGTCAAACCTAATTAGTAAGATTTTTATGAGAGAAGCTAATTCTGCACAGAAGGACTGACTATCTATAGTGGGTTTCAAGAGTCATATAAAAGCACTTATCAGGTTTTTTTTTCTGACCTATTTCATAATATCTGTACTGTTTTAACTGGGCTGACAATCTTTGGATCAGCAGTCACAACTACTTGGCCCAGCTGTCTTGAAACACATGTCATGGAACAGGGGAATTTTGATAATTGTAAGGTTGATTGTAATTTCAGTAATTACTTTGATAACAGAGTGTATATAATATAATCTTGATAAATTGAAAGAGGCTAAGAAAGGTTTGTTACAAAGTTGCTGGCAAAGAACAACAGAATAAGGTAAAAATAATTAAAAAGAAAGGCTACCTTCTTGGGCATTTATCACAGTACTACGATTGGTGTTATCAAGTTAGAGTGGAACATAAACTGAATAGATCAGTATGATATTAAAAGGCAAATGCCATTTTGAGCTGCATTATCAAGACTATTGTGTATCATATACAATAGGTAATTACTCTGTTGTCTATGGAAGCTTCAGCTATAGCACTACTTGCAAATCAGACCAGGGAACTTGCTGGTATTTATGATAAATTGAGTAGTAGTCATGGAAAAGTAACAAAAGTGCTAATAATTTTCAGAAATTCAATGTGAGAAATGTTTGAAGGAAAAGGCATTGTTAGGTGAAGAATTAAAAAAAAAGAGAAGTCTTCCAGTGTTCAAAAGTCTGCTATGAAGTATGCCTAGGACAGGAAAAGAAGGAAACGGCTTGCTTAGAAGAAAAGTATTTTGTTTAGCTATTAAGAAAAACTAACCTTAAAGGCAGTGAAGTACTGGAGTAGGCCACTTACGAAGGGTATAGTGGGATTTTTTATAAAATTTCGAAGCAACATATCATAGAGATGTTCTATCCATAATAATCTTGTCTCAAAATAGATTACAAGCCCTGATATTTGTTACAAATCCAAAAATCTGCAATTGTATGAATTCAAGGTGACATACATACTGCAGCGATCCAGTTAAAAGGGAAGCAACATATCTTTGTTTGTCAGACACAGGCGTGAGGTTCGGTTGTTTGTGTCTCTTGCTCACCATCACAATACTTGCTTTTCATCTACAAGATGTGATACTACTAACCTATACATATTTTATATTAATGAATTTTCTTTTCCTTGCATAAGTAAATAAATGTAGAGCCTAAATTATTGAACTAGCCTTTATCGTAATAGAAAAAAAAAATTTAAAGGTAGGATGCTAGATTGTTTTGAATAAGACAGAGTTAAGTATTTTAAGAGCCAGAAGTTGCTTGTTATGTTTTGGTTTTTTTGCTGGCCCTTTGTTGCAAAATGAGTCTTTGAGTTAGTTGCACTCCTGATGAATAGTATTTTCTACTGTAGTCTGGAAAAATGTATCTAGTGGTATGCTTCTACACAGATTTCCTGATTAAATGCCTCCTAAAACTATACATGGAGGACCAGATGTCTATGTCTTTCCTCTGCATAAATAGGGCATTCCAATTAAAGACCATCCTTCCTTTCAAATGTAGCATTTGTTTTAGCTCTAATTTTAAAGCAATTGTTTCAATTCTATCAACATCTTAAAAAACATTAAGCAATGCTTTAATGCATGTGTATATGTGTGTGTGTTTTTGGCTGGTCTATAAAAGCAATAAAGTCACAGAAGAATCTGAAGAAGTTACAATGATTTTTTTTTTTTTAAGAGAAATACATGAATTTTGTTAGAAGAGCCTAGACTATGAAATTTCCCTCTAAAAATGTGACTTGGACTGTATTTCAACCATACTTTAAACTTCTAGGGAGAAGGAAAAAAAGAGAGAGGAGAAAACATATTAAACCCCTAAGCTGTCCTATATTATTAAGGACTGGAAAAGAAAGACTGTATCTGCTATGCTATCTAAAGACTCTGCTAATTAATTGTGATTAGGAGTAGCAAACCTGATACTTAAACTTTTTTTTTTGCTAGACATGTCACTGAACTGAAGATACCACAGAACTGCTAACTTTTGCTAAATGCTAACTGCTATGCTAAGTTGTGGTCATAGTTCTTATGTCACAGCTTGTGGTAGTTCTCCAGTAGCAATGTATTTGCTACCAGTGCAATAACAATTAATTTGCAGTAACAGGTCAGCCAGAAGAAATCTAATCAAAGTGATCTGTGAAATAATGTTGTCTCCCTGGCTTGGGACAGGTTGTAGAAATGCTTAAAATTTAAAATTTATGCTGTCTAGATCACAAAGGCAAACAGAGTACTGATAACCTTTTTTATTTATGTGAATCCAATATAAAATGACCTTTGCTTGTACATAGTGTATTCATTTACAGAATTCATGGAGGATACATGCACATGAAAGCTTTTCAGGTACACCAAGAAGTCACAAACAAGAGAATTAAAATAACTGTTCAGTGTATAGAGCATAATTTAAAAAAGAAAATCTCAGCTGATACAGACTCAGTATCATACTCTAAGAAGAGCCACTCTTTCTATGAGAGTATTTCACAAAGAACAGTCTTTCAAATGATAACTTCCTTTGTTTTATCCTTAGAGGCAATGTCCTGTCCTCTTCATCTCTAGCTCTACTCTGAACAGAGGTATTTCTTAACAGTACTGGTAGGGTGAATTACATAAATGCAATTAACTTTATAATAGAAAGCCATATTTTCATATCCTTGAAACCAAATACACTGAGTCTTGTGCCCTGCATAATTAATTTAAACTCACAAACTACAAGTTACTAATGTTGAAAAACCCACATTTTAAGTTTAAACTGGCACTAAAATACTTTGAGGGTTTCAAAAGAACCATTTAGACAACTATTCCCTATTTCCCTTATTTTCCTTGTCCATCCATACACATATGGAATAAATTCCTCCAATTAATTTCATACACACACACACACACACTGGTGGGGCAACAAATTTGGAGAAATTGGTTCCAGGTCAAAGAACAATGATTTGGATGTGAAATCAAAATAACTAGAAGAGGGGCAGCCAATAAAAAAAGGAAATTCAGAGTTCTATCTGGATAGCACTGACAATTGCAAACAGTATTTGGCTTATGATCAAGTGGTAGAAGTGCATGGATAAAAAGTACTTTAAAAAGGAAACCAATTTTTGGACACAATATTTTTAATTTCCTATTTTTCCAGGTTCCTAAGATTTAAAGTAATGCCAATTGCAAAGTCTACACCTTCTTTTTGTAATTGTAATCAAGAAAATGAACAAGTACAGGAAGTCTATTAGATGTCCCCAACAAAGTGTTTATAAGAAAAGCAGTAGAGTATCTAATTAGAGTATTCTAACTAGATCTTTGGATGTGAGGGTTACAATCAAGCTCAAGTTCAAACAAGACCTATTAAATATCTGCTATTAGAATAGTCCACTGCTGGAAGAGGTCAAAATCTAAAATTTGGTCTTTCATAAGACAAGGATGAAGCTGTCAATTCTTCTGCCTTCTTTTCTTTCTCTTGACATGAAGATCAAATAGTATTGTAAATGTCTGAGGCAATGAATAAAAAATAAAAATAAAACAGAATAGAGAAGTTATGATGGATGAGAAATCTTTATGCCACATTATTTAAAGCCGGCTCTAATGCTCTGTACTATATTCAGCTTAGGTTGCCACATCCCTATTAAGCCACCATTTAAGCAAGGTGTGAATAGCAAAAAAATAATTTTTCTAAAAGTAGGAAGTCTCAGCAGTAATATTTCAAAACTAGACATGAAAGATTTTGTGATTTCGCCTGCCATATAATATTTGACATTTTTTTTTTTTTAAGATACTGAGCCACCAATCACTATTAGCTCTGACCTGGGCATTTTATTTGTTAAAACTAATTTATGAGATTTAGCTAAGTGCACAGATACTCACTGTAAGGTACTAGGATGAAATAAGTAAAATCCCATCAACAATTAGAGTTCAAGACAAAAGCAGTAAACTGGATAAGAAAACAAAGAGGGACTTTCCCATCGTGCACACAACTAACTCTCCAAGGCAATAATTTTTGACTGGTGTAATATAAGGAAAACAAATGGTAAAACACTAAGAGAACTGAAAAACATTGAGATTCACTTGGGAAAAATACTCTCAAGTGTTACATGAGATAAGCTGAAACATATTCCAGAATGCCTACAGAACACTACGTGTGGTCTCTGACTAGCAATTACTCAGTTATGGAAAACAATTTTGATGGACAAAGATTGGAAGTGACAACAGAAAAAGAAGAAACTTCAATCTAGAGAGCTCTTAAATGTAAACATATGTATTCTTATTGGGGAAAGGATGATAGAACTACCAAATAGATCCAAAACATTTATTTTTACTTTTTTTACTACAAGTGAATTGCTGAAACTTGCTACACCATATTCCTTTCATCTCTACAGCTGAATAGTTTTGTTTCTTTCTCTATATTTAAAATCTAGTGTCCCTTACAAAAACTGTTGTAGAACTAAAAAATAACATCTATATCTACTGCTTTTAATATATATTCTTTCAGCTGAGCTCACAAGAGTCCTGGAAGCATATTTGTCTGAAAGAAAATCTGCTAATGTTTTGGGGAAAGTTTAGGATAAATCAAACTGTGGTAACAACCTCCAAAAGAGTGCTAGAAAATATTTGGTAAAAAGGATATGGTACAAAAAGAAAAAAAGATGGATGTGTTGCAGACAAACCTTTTTTCATTCCCCAAAATCACCATTATGACTGGGAGGACTTAGCAACATTAAAGTGCTGGAAAAGCTTTGAATAGCCTTCAATATTTAAGTGCAAAAAGCAAAGAAAACACAATTAGCTATTCTTACTTCACTTCTTCCATGACAAAAATACTTTTTGACTCAGAACACTACTGTATCAGTATTGTTATTTGACATAGTTTCATGAGCTTAACACTGAATTTTGACAGCTGGCTAGCAGGGGTTAGAAAGTTATATGTTCAGAAGTTAAGAAATGTTATCATTACAAGTGTGTACACAATATTATTTCAGCCCTTTCATGTGATGAGTACATAGCATATGAAATTGTATGCTCATGTACTGTTTTCTTCCTGCAACATTTGTCTGTATCAAGTACAGAGAAACTATGACATTCACTAAACAGACTGCCTGTATAATGAATGGAGCTTCTTTCCTAATATTTATGCTTAATTTACTGCTAAAATTTTTAAGGTGTGATAAACAAAACAGAAAGAGAAAGACAGAACTACGGTTAAAGCAGATGAAGCGATTAAACTTCATCCTGGAGACCGAGATTCTCCTCCTGCCTCTGAGCTCCTGTGTGATCCTGGGCAACTGACTTTAAACCAAATGCTTACACTTGGTCCCTAGTTTTCCACATCTTGTCTCAGGCTTCTGGGGCTCAGAGCTATGTTTAGATGAACCCCTTCAGAAGCAGCATCCTTGATACACTGCCAACATAAGGTCAAATTTCAAATTCCATCAGGAAATTACAGTTTGACTAAGAAACCTTTAGACCTTTCTTTTTAATAAATGCTCAGATATTCTCTCCTAATCAGATTACTGACAATGGTTGAAGTTCTCCCAAATATGATAATGGGATAAACTAGCATAAAAATCGAACAAAAAAGAGGGGAAAATGCCTAAAAAGAGAGAAAAATTAAAAATAAAAGGGAAAGGGAAAAGAAGAATCTCTAATAGAAAGTGGGAGCCTATCTTTTGTAAATCATGCTATAAGGCAGGCCAGCTGTTGTAAGTAACACTTAGCATAGAAACTTAAAACAAATATTCAGTATGTATATGGATGGTACAGCCATATTCCTAAAAAAAAATGAATAATCAGATTAGGACTTCATGATGGCATTGGTCCAAAATATTGATGGAATTTTGGGATTGTTTGCCCCAGTACAAATTGTGGATTACAGAAAACAGGTCTCATTTTCAGGACTGGGAATAATTTCTCTGTTGGAGATTCTTTCTTCCAGTAAACTCTTTTTTTATTTACATTTCAATTATACCATTCTCTAGAAGTCTTCTGTCCTACCTTGTCACCCATCAGAAAATGGGAGATTTCAGTTCAGTACCTTTCAGGAATGGTGCCTTATGTCCCACCTCACCTCGCTTCGCTCTGTGGGAAAATCCTCTGGACCACACCTCCAGGTTTGCAAAAAAGGGCAAGATTCAAGTGAAGCATAAATTCCTTCTGTGAGAAATAGGATCAAGACAGCAGACAAATACCACACTCTGGAGCCATCACAATTCGGATGAATTATGGTTCCATTCTTCTCAAGTTGCAGTTACTATTCAGACTAATTTGTAATAGCTTGTGCTCTAATCTGTGAAAAAAACCAACAAACCAACCAAGAAAAACCCCAAAAGCAAAAAACCAAACCAACCAAAAGAAAAAGCTCTCCCGAAACCCAAAAGACTCCCCAAATCCTCAAGAAACAAACACAAAAAACCCTGAAGAAAATTATTTTACTTTCTAACTTTGTTCACACTAATGAATCTCAGACAAGGAATACTGCTAATTCTTTATGGTGGTCATACCTGGTTTTAAAGGAAAATTACAGTGAGAAAGACTTGCTGTATTTATATCTCTCTTGATGAGGCTGAAATTGTTAGAGACATTCTTTTCTTCATTAAAAATATCATTAGACTGAGAACCAAATAAAAGTTTAGGCTTTGCACTTACTCTCTGAAACCTTGCACATAATATCCAAAATGTAAGGTAATTACACACGTTGAGAAGTCATAAGACAGTCCTGTGATACACCATGAGTCTGTATGCTGTCTTTTGACACTGAACTGCAATTAAAGGTTGTCATAATTTCCCACAGTACCAATGATGTGCTGATTTCACAGTCACTGCAGCACTATAAAGAAATAACAGGTACTGCGCATGTGGATGGTGTAGTATTTTAATCCAGGCTCTATCTTAGTTTAATCTCAGAATATACTACACAGTAGACAAACTTGAAAGCAAGAACTCAATGGAAATTTAATACACTATTGTATATGTGAATGAAAGCATGACTTTGAAAGATGCAAAATTTCAGAAAAACTTGGACCTTGTTCAGTCTGAAGACTAATGATGTAATACATTCAAATTCCACCAGTTAGTTATTTTGGTGCTGATCCTATAAACAGAAGTATCTTACCCCACAATGTTTATCCTGTAACCCCATACTGTCAACCCACGAATCAGAACTCCCAACAGCTGGCTTGCCTCCAGTCATTTTACCTCCTCATCAGCTTTCAAGAGGCTGTAATTTGCTGCCAATACAAAAGACATTGGTTTATTGACAGGTGGAAGGAAAAAAAAGGTTTAAAAATGCTGAATCAAATATCAAGCAAGATAACAAAGGAGTAACTCCATGAAGTTTTATTAGTTCCCATATAAAATTACTCAGAGTCTTTAAAAATAATGTAACTGGAAGATATTAATGATTGTGCTACACTTAGAGGTTCTTTGAAATGACAGATTAGAGCTTAGATAAATTTTTTTATTGATATAGGCTATGATCAATGTAAACTACTAATTTAGTGCATATAGAAATATATTCTTCAAATGCCTAGCCCCAGTTAAAAAAAAAAAAAGTTTTTCAAAGTAGGAAGGAAATCCAGTTTTAAATTTAGTTGAATGGTCATCTACCTACTCTAATACTTTCATAAAGCTGTAACCATTTATAATCTTTTACTCACTTCGGGGAAACTGCACGATGAAGATTAGCCTTGTGATGGGCACGGCAAATTTTATTCTAGCAGGTGACCACGCCTTTTGCGAGCCAAGGTTGCAGCACTTTTATTTTTAATTTGCATCAGCCAGCTTTGACCCTTCCCTCCTTCGTGTAAGCAGAGGTGGTTGTGAGGCTCTGAAGGCTTTGACCACGAGGGGGCTGTGTGAACACAATTTTTTGGCAACTTCTTGGCCCTTCCTTGGTTCAAAAGGGCAAATGCGTTTTTATGTACGATAAAATGTGACTTTGAAATAATTAACAAGGTTTTTCTTATCTCTCCCCTTTGACAGAAAACGCACCAAGTCATGGCTTAATTAGTCCCGTGATTTTTTTTTTTTTAGAATTCAAATTACTTGAAATCTTCATTGGTCATGGTATTTATATACAAAAAAACCCAAATCCTGATGAAGGCAAAATCTTTTGAATCGTCGCTTAGAGCCTGAAACATGCCTTCGAAGATCAAAACTAATCCTGCTGAAGTGTAAACTAGTCCATAAACTGATATGTATTATGCCTAATCAAGGTATGCGACAAACACCCAGAAAACAAAAATAATTTTTCACGGAAATGGACATTGAGATCTATTATGCCGGGTTTTATGAAAAACTAGTTTTGATACTAATACAGATAATTTACTCTTCTCTCTTCTGACAGCCATAGGAAATACTTAAGTAACAAAGATGCCAAAATATGGTAACAAGCTTGGGAAGTTGGCAATTCCCGGGGACATGCCGTTCATTACAGCAAGCTTACTGTGAGTTTAGTCCATAGCAGATGCAGGAAAAATCAGGAGTGCAGACGGCTACCTCCCGTCTTCTGTCAATTTTTCTCAGTTCCTGCTAGGTCATCTGAGTGTCCAGCTACACCAAAAGGGAGCAAAATGTTCTATCTGTGTTTCACATCGCCTGGAAAGTTCTCCTCGTGTTCACTTTTTAACGGTCCGGCCGCGTTTAAACCTCGTGTATGAACCTCGTGTTTACACGGCGCCTGACGAGGGGAGCCGGTTTTGACCGCACTGGTGACCCTCAGCGCCTTCTCAGGCCGGACGCGAGGGACAGCCGGGCTGGCCTGCCCGTCCCCGCAGGTGAAGCCCGGCAGCCCTCAGCCACCTTCCCCCGACCGAGCAGCCCGTGCGACGCGGGTCGGCCCTGCCACCCCCTGGGCGCCGCCGGCGGGGCTCGCGTGGAGACCGGCGCTTCGAACCGGTAAGGGAAGGTTTCACCGGGGGCAGCGGGGACCGGCGGTCGGCAGTGCGGTGCCCCGAGCGCTGGCTCCGTGCGGAGCGGCGCGGGCCGAGCCGCCGGCGGCCGCGGGAGGGCGCGGAACGTCCCGCCCCGCCCCGCGGCCCCGCGGGAGCGCGCCCGGCCGGCCGCCGTGTGCCTGCGCGCCCGGCCAGGGCCGCGGCGGCGGCTGCGCTTCCACGGCGCCGCCGGGGCAGGGTTTCGCTCGATTTGGCTCCTTGTCACACACAGATGTGACTCTTGTCTGTTCCCTGCGAACGTACAACCGTGACGGCTCACCTCCTCCCGCCTCCCTTACCCCCCCCCTCCCTCCACAGGAAAAAAAAAAAAAAAAAAAAAAAAAAAAAAAAAAATCCCACCCTTTTACAAAATATTTCCTCGGATCCCACACCGCGCAGCAGCCGCCGCCGCCGAGCCCTGGGAGCTGATGGAGCAATGGGTGGGAAGCGGGAAACCGGCACCACGAGCAAAAACTTCGCCTAACTTTTCCCTTCCTTTCTAACGCTCTTCCCTCTTCCCCTCCGGCTCCTTACCCCCTCTTCTGGGCTACGCTCCATTTTCCGCCGTCTCTCTGCCCCCTCTCAGCCCTCCCTCCAGCTTTCTTTCGCATTGCCGCCTTCCCTCTCGCTCGCTCCAGCAGCGCCTGGAGCCGATAAGGAAGAGGAGAAGCAGCGGGAGGGACTGCAGCCGCTCGAGGAGCAGCAGGGCGGAGGACGGGAAGGCGAAAGGGAGCAGAGGAGGCAGAGGCGCGGCAGCCCCGCGCGGCGCCGCCGGCCGCCCTCGCCACAAAGTTGGCGGCGGCCGCTGGGTGTTTTTGACAGCTGGGCGCGGGCGGCCTCTGCCGCGGCCCCCGCCTGGCACAGAAAGTTTGCGGGGGAGGGAGCAGGCAGAGGGAAGGGGAAAGAGCAGTCGGGGGTGTGTGTGTGAAAAAATAACCCCCTGTGCCTCCCTGCCTGCCGCCCTCGCCCGAGAGCGCGGGGTTGGAAGGAAGCGGCGCTGCCCTCTCGGACCCGCTCGCAGCCTCCCCCCGCCGCCTCCCCTTCCCCAGCCAAAGATCCCAACAACAACAAACCAACCTGTGGAGGCTCTGACCCGAACCTGGGTCCCTCCCTCCCATCACTTCCAGCTCTCCGCTGAAAGCTCTTTCTCTTTCTTTCTCCCTACTGCTCGGGCTGAACTTTGGGGGCTGAAGTTTCGAGAGAGTCAGAGAGAGAGTGTCGGGGGGGAGGGGGGAGAAAGAGTCTGTCGCTGCTCCTGCAGCTGCTGCTTTTCTTGGTTTTTTTTTTTTTTTCTTTTTTTTGTGTGTGTTAGTGGTGCGGGATTTTGTTTTGTTTTGGGTTTTTCTTTCTTTTTAAAATTCTTTTTTGAAGGGGGGAAGGTATTTTTTTAAATCTCCATTTTTAGTTCAGATCACCTGGGGGGTGTGGGGGGTGGGAAGGAGAAAGGGAAGGGGGGAAAGAGAGAGAGTGTAGTGCTGAGAGCCCAGAGGCAAAACGAAGGGTGCAGGCACTGCCGCTGAGAGGAGATCGAGAGACAGGGGGTGCACTTGACAACCAGCATGCAGAGATGGTAAGAAGTTTCCAGCAGCCTTTCGTTTTCATTCTAGCCTTTACTTTGGTTTGATTTGATTAATAAATTGTGCAGTAACACAAGCAGCCCTGCTTGCTATCGGTGTGTTTCAGCCTTCAAAGAAACAAGCAGCCAGGCAAGGCGAAGTAGGGAGATAATAAATAAATAAATCAGCTTTGTGCTGCGTGGATTGGGGGAAAACAAATGTCTAAGAGGTTGTGCTAAACTTTAAGTGAGTTTGGGGGGTTGAAATGGGATGGCCACATGCTTTTTACCGCCTCCTTCCTTTCACTAAAGATGAGGAGCTAGTGCTAAAAAAAGTGTTTGCGGATGGATGGAGGGAGGGAGGGTGAGTGAAGGTGGAGTGGGGTTGTGTCGGACATATACGGTGGTCTGATCTGTTTTGGCCACCACCTTCTGCTCGGAAGTGAGTACGGTTTGCACACTATGTAAAGGTAACCTTTGAGAGCGGGAAGGAGCTCTGTGTTCGCGTGTGAAACATCGCCTGCGGCAGGGAGACAGGGGTGTAAATCCACCTTCCCTCCGAAACTCTTTTTTTGTTGTGCATGTGCTTGCAGTTTGCACCTCTCCAATCAGCGATTGCTAACAGAACTTGGAGAGTTATGCTGATGCCCTAACTGTAAAGGGGAAGGGGGACCCCCTCAAAAACCAACTTTGAACAAGGTTTTACTGCTTATTTCATGTGCTGCGTACATGCACGTCTCCTTTACAGTAGGGCTTTTGCAAAGCAGGGTTTGGGCTTTTAATTTAAAAATTAAAAGTCAAAGTTGCCAAGGACCTCATTTGACTGAAGGTCAAAGACTCCGTTTGTCTTGGTTGTGATTTGTGGGTAGGTTAAACATCTGAGAAAGACAAGCTCATTTAAGCCGTGACTACACTTAACTTGCAGGATGATAACTGTTCACGTTAACACATGGACCGACCTCAGCTGGTGATGAACGGTGATCATCCCATGTTCAATCCAGTAGTATGTTTCCAGTCTCTGTTTTGACTACTGCTCTGCTTTCAGTCAGATTTTGTCACCTCACTCCAGGGATGTTACAGAGCTGTCTTGTGTGCTTGAATGTACGCATACATATGTACACGCACGCACACAAGTGTGCATATATATCTATATCTCTATCTACCTATTTACGTGCATGTTTTTGCACGGATACGTGTGTGTGTGTATGTATGTATGTATGTATACACAGTACTCAAACTATAGATAGAGAATGTCTGTGTGAATGGAGTTTACGACGGAAGGTTTGTGTTTTTCTCTTCTCTCCCTAACATGACATGTCTTGTTCCAGTGATCAAAGCCACAATTGGAGTGTAGGAGATGCAACTGTCAAATGCAGACAACAAGGAAAAAAAAAAGGGGGAAAAAAAAGGAGGGGGGGGAAGCAGCGTGTGCCCAGGACTGTGGTTACAGTAACACTGACAGAAATTAAAGTGGTTTTGAAAGCAGCATGCGATTTATGATGGTTCCCATTTACCCTAGAGTCAAGCTGTTGGAAAATTGATGCACAAAAGACATCATGTAGTAATCTGGTGTACCCAGGATTAAAGTGGCAATGAGTATCTTTTTTGTGTGTCTGACGGTTAAAATGGTTTGAAGCTATTTTTTAGGTATGAAATCAAAGCAGAATATTACTTATTTATTTTCTTAATCTGTATGTTAGCTGTATATAGTAGTTGTTTAAATATTTTTAGTGGAAGTGGGTTTATATTTCTCACTATATTCCATTTTCCCCTCTGTATTATAACCCATTTCCATAGACAAATTATAAAATGATCAGCATTTTTGTCATAGTTTCAGAGTACAAATGTTCACGGTTTAATTACTGAGTCCATTTCAGACAGTAATATTTAATAAGCCTGATCAGCATATCTGCACAAGAATACCAAGTTCCTGCAAAAAGTATGTGGAACTTTCCTTGCCCTTAAAAATGGCAGGATTTTTTAATCTGAAATTTAATGGGGCATATGTGCTCTCTGATACATTGTAGTTTCATTTTAAACTGTCTAGTATTAATAAGCCAACTAGCTCTATGTATGTTCTGCTTTAAAATCCTAAAACATGTGAATTTTAAAACTTGCTAAATAAAATATTTTTTTCAAATGACTCATCTTTACCTGATCCATGTGTAGAAAAGCTTCAGTGTAAATTATAAAATATTTGTTGTGAGAAAATTTTGAAACTCCTTTTAAGACTTAGGATTGTGAAAATGTTTCTTAAGCACACATCTTGCACACATAATAGAAAAACCCTTCCTTGGTACACTGTTTTGTAAAAAATACAACAGTGTGACATTTTAGGGGAAAAAACTTTTTATGAACAGCTCTATACCTTTAATCGCATTACATTTTTATTTTGGAGGCACTTGAGAAACACAAGTATGCAACTGCAGTAAACAAAGTAAAGAAACAGACAAAAGCAGAGATAGCCAAAAGCAGAGATAGCTATTGCTATATTAAAATGTAAATGTTACAGTTTGAATTTTCTAGTGAGTTTTTGAGTTCAGTGCTTTACATAACATTTTGTCCTAATCTTGCTTGCTGTCAGAGATGTTTCATGGTTGTGCAATTGCTGCAGTCAAGAATGCCAATTTGCATTCCAGGAGTGTCATTTGATTACTTTTATCTACACAGCTCGAAGACCAGCCCAGACCTCTCATTTCATCTTGCCATGTCACGAGTCAGTGCTGTGTCCTCTTTTCAAAAATCTTCCTGATTTAGACAAGAAAGAAAAGTACTTTCATGTTGCAGCCGCAGTCCCCTGCTAACTTGTCAGCAGCAGGATATGATTCACTTGGGCCCAGAAGAATGGTACAGAGATGAGGGTTAGGCGGTTCAATAAGCCTATGGACAGGTAGTGTGTGACATCCCAAGAGAGCTTAAGTTAATGAAGAACAGGTCTGCTTAGTTCTTCATACTATGACCTGGTGCTGTCCCCACAGTTTTCTCATTTGATCTTTCCCAGCAAATTGATCTTTTCTAGTACTTTTTTGCCTTCCAAGTTAGTCCTTGTGGGACTGAAATTAGCAGAGCAACTTAAGTTGGATAATACAGCTGTTCAGAAAAGAAGAAATTGGACACTAACTCATAGAGGGGGGAGGGGAAAGTAAGCTATTCTTTCTGTTGTTACTGAGAATTCCTTTTATTTTTAATACTACAGTTTTATTTTCAAAAACTTCACAATTATCGTATTACTTTGGAACTTTGCTTTCTCATTTAATAAAGTTTATACCGATGGTCCATTGCACGCTGCATTAAATGTGTATCATTTAAATAAAACAAACATGTTTGCAGCATATACTGCAGGTTTGCTTTGGTGTTTGTCAGTTGAACTTGCTTGTTAGAAATGATTTGCTAGTCTGTAATGAGGCTTTTACAGTTGTTGTAAGACATTTTAAATATCAATTGCACATGCCAACTACATTATTTATAGCCTGCTAAATAACTGTAATTCTGTAGTATCCAATACTGAAATGCAGTGGAGATTAAACAATAAAAGCCATTACAAATGGTATATGTAAATATTATGGTAGGTGAAAATACAGTCAGCAAATTACCACTGGCATTACTGGTTTTCTGGAAAACCAGCGTATGCCAACAAATTGATTTTAACTAACATTCTGTACTTAAAATCTGGGATCTAAATGGGGCTATAGTACTGTCTGTCAGGTTTCTTTGCATGATTTTGCGCTTGGTAATTGGCAGGTGGAATGGAGGTGTGTTTGTCTGTGTGTGTTTGTGTGTATGTGTTCCAATGCATACATGGCTGGGTTGTCAAACAATGTAAGATTTCAAACCAGAATTTGGTAAATAAAGTGTAAGTTGGAAATGATTAAGAGGGTCTTTAGTATGCTGCACAAGAGTAAGCAGTACTTAACTTTCTGTATTTCACAGCAGATGTTCTCACATATAATCCACATCCTTTCAAGTTGTAGAATTAAAAACACTGCTGAATGGAAACAAGAACACGTATTATGTAAGGGAAATACTGCTCTCACTTTCTCTCTCAGTATTGCTTTTGAAAATGGAAAGGAACTGTAAAGGATCATTGGTCAGTTTTAATCCTCTGGAGAGCTAGAGGGAGCTTCTGGATTTTATTAGATATGCCATAGGTAAGAAGAAGGGGAAAAATATTGTGAATAAGAGAGGGCTGATTAGTACCTTTTTTTTTTCAGTGCCAAAGATCTAGAAGTTAGACTTTTAGGTGGCTTTATTCTGTGTTATGTATCTGTGTATGCCAGTAGGATTTGTGGCTGACTACAGATCTTGTGAATTTCAAACAAAGCAAAAATGACCAACAGCAAAGCAATTACATTAAAACAAGTCCAAGTAAAACATTGGATTTTGTACAAAAACCAAATTTATTTTTCTTTCGTCTCAGAGATGGGCGTTTCTGGCAGTGTCCCTTTCCCTTTTGCACTTTGGACGCTGTCACTAGAATGTGAAGTCTTTTCATCGCTTAATGTTGTTTAATCAGAGTCCTGACTCTCAGTCTGCAGGTTTGCACAGAACTTTTTATTTAGTGATTTAATTTGATTTAATGTCTACTATTAGTATGTGTTAGGAAAAAAATGTACATGTCTGGAAATACAAAACGTTCCTCATAAAATACAAAACAAATAGAATATATTTGCCATTTTGGAAATATATATAACTTCCTAATCTAGCCAGGAATTTTTACTTAATTTAGAAGAATAGTATTTAACATGTCTTAATGAAAAGCACTGTCTAAACCTTGTATTCTGTGTCAGTTTCATCCCACCTAAATTCTGACATATCTTTTCTAAAAATGCATTGATCACAATTGCTGCTTAGTATTCATATGGCAGCTTTTATAAGTATTACTTTGGACAAACTTATTTACCTTTTCAGTAAATTATATTATCCAGTAAGATAAAGTACCAGATTTGTCTCCTTTATCTCTCATACAGTAGCTCTCATTATGTGCTGTGCTAGTAAAACCCTTTATTTGTTGATTATTAGAATCTTAGTACACTTAGGAGTTCTGCTGTAATTTAATGTGATTGTTCAAAGAGGTTCTCTCATTTAGAATCTTCCTGTAATACTCTCACCACATATTATAAATATGTATATTTTATACTCCAGATAGATATGTAAATACATTTTTTTATTCCAGGTAAATCAAGGATTTTGAGAGAATTCTTTTCATCTGCAGCACCTATTTCAGTACTTTTCTCTTGAAATATTTTATATAGAAAAAACTCACACAAATTCAGATAACAATCAGATTTGCTTCTGATTTGTTACTTTAGAGAGTTCTTTCTGTTTCTTTAATTTTTTTTAATGTCCTACTATGTACGTAAATCACATTTTTGTAGAGAACTATAAAAAGATAGAGAAGTTTTAAAACCACGCTGGGCATTGCAATTATTTTTTCATTATAAAAACCAGAATGTTCATAATGCTGATTTGTAAGTCACGAGCCAAGTGAAATCAAAATTCCATAAGCTAACCACTAAAGTTTTTAAGTCACCATGGTCTGGTGCACTGTCTGGAAGTTCAGCTATGTTTTTGCAGAGTATTGCAATTGGTTAGGTCTACTGTTCTGCTGCATATAAAACTGTAGAAGCTAGGCCTGTCAGAAAATCTTCAGCTATGGGAAGTTTTAAAGGGTATGCAAAGCATATTATTAACTGTTATCAGCTGTAAAAGAAACTGGGTGTATGTACAACACCCGTCATGCTGTCAGCTGGAATCACACTGAATTAGTGTTGCAACTTTATTAAATTTGTCAAATATGTATTATTTTGGAACTTCTGATTTGTGCTCTTAGTCAATGCTCTTTACTGTTGAATACAAATATGTAACAGCAAACAAAACATTTTTCCCTTTTTGTGACCTGACATTTGCCAAAATGCCCCATGCTGAAATTTCTTTTCAGTATCTTTTTTTTTTCTTCCAAAGCCAGACATGTACCCAGACACAAAAGCCTCTGTGTATTGCAAGCTGTTTTAAATATTGTGACTTGACGATGTGCTGTCCTTTCTCGGCTTGAGCCAAGGATCTCTGCTCAGTGTCTGTGGATTACCAAGTCCCTTCTTTATTGTACCTCTTGTCAGCTATTCCTATTCATTTAACCTTTCATTAGTGTCTGTGCAGCTTCACTGTCTGGAAAGGCAAGGAGAAACCTAAAGGCCTACTGTCACAGTTATTAGATTTCTCGGTTACATCCCAGCAACCATAAAGGAGTAAGAGTCAACACTATTGTCATGCATGCTGCTATCCTGGGGTGCAACTCTTCTGTGCGTGTCAAGGACATGTGCCACATGTTGATAATGCATCCCGGAGATAAATGCACAACATGGGGGATGAACCAAGGCTGGCACTAATGAGCTTTGTAGGAGTTATTGCAAAGACAAACAGTTGTGAAGGAATTTCTCTTAAAACGGTAAAGATATGTAATTGCACTAAGTGTTGCCAAGGCTTGCTTGCAAGGTACTTGTCAATCATGTTAGTTTCATTTAAGTGCCATTTAAAAAAAAAAAAGTTTTTTATGATTTAAAAATGTGTTGCTTTTCACTTTTTAAGTTGCTAGGCTAAAGCAAACTTGAAATTGCCCTCAATAATGCACCTTATGACTATTGTTTCTACTTACTTGTTTTTGGATCAAAACCTGCAAATCTTTTCACATTACTTGAAAAAAAAGATTGCAAATCCTAATTGCAGTACATTTTGAAATATTCCTCTTACTAAAGCTCAGAATTTCACTCTTGATTTTGTAAAAGCATTGTCATGGTCTTTTCTGAGGCATAAATTTGGCTGAAAATATCTAGGTGCATCTAAGTAGTGTATTCTACTCTTTGCTACCTAAAGAGCCAAAATTACTAGGTGTGACACAACTTCCTCATTCTACTGAGGCATGCCCTGTGTTTAATCCAGTGCCATATTCACATACATTTTGATTCTGAAGTGTCTGGAGGCCCATCTTATCCTGTTAACATAACCTAACTGAACTTTGAGCTCTCAGCTTATATAGTAGCAAAAAATACATGCTTATTCCTGAGTTCCCCAGAGTTGAACTTTTAGAATGCATTTTAGTTACATTTTTATCAGTAGCATTATAACAATATTATGTATAACTTCATATGACTTTCATAAGGAGATTTTGGCCAAAACAAAATTAAACCTGTAGATTTATAGTTCAGTTACAATTTTAATAAATCTTCTTTGTTCTGTGTAGAACATTAGGGTCTCATATTGCTCCTATTCACAGCAAGGTTGGACGTGGGAGTAAAGCCACTGAAAGCAGTGGAGTTAAAGTTTTAGGAATCTGTTGAATAAAGTCTAGTCACCTCCTTTGCACTTTTCATAGTATGCTAAGAGGATTTTGAAGATTATAAATCTAGTGGGCTACAGGAAAGTTCTTTAAAACTTCCTTATTTCAGATTAACATTTTAGATTATCATCATTTGAAAGTATGAGAGGTTACAGTATATTAATAGGAATTCTGTGCTTTCTAGTTCTTTATATTTTTGATATTAAAGAAGCCTGACTGCACCTTTTGCGTTAATTCAGAACATAGAATCCAAAGTGGCCAGCAGCATAATAGCTGATTGTAGGAATATTGGAATAATTAGTGCAACATAGGAACAAGTGCATCCAAAGAAACGTGTTCAAGAGAAAATTTAGCAAAAATAGTCTTTTTATTTTTCTTGTTCAAACACTGGAAACATTTGTAATGCTGATACTTAATTCCACTTTCCTGAAATTAGAAGAGAAGCTTTTGTATTTTGTGATTTGAATTTGACAAATATTTAAATGAAAAAAAAAATCTTGAGACATGATCTGGAACAAATATAAAAGTGCCCTTAGTTTAAAAGATCCTTTCATTACTAGGCTGATTTTAGCTTTGATGAGTGTAAAACTTACTACATGGTTTCCAAATCAAAGATGAAAGGGCCAGTTAGGAATCAAATAAATTTTCCTGTTGAAATGTAGCATTTGACATTTAGAAGGATGTGCTCAGCATGATAAACCACTTCTCTTTACTGTAACTAGCCTGGTGACTTTTTTTGCAATAAAACTACTTTGAAACTGAATTGAGGTATAATAAATTTAACATACATTAATTTGGAACCCCTGATTAGTGCCATTTTTGAACTAAGGGAAATATTTTCCTGAAAGTGCTTTTTCACCCTTTATTGTTAAGGCATGTAAAATTTCATTGCTAAGTAATTACTTTTGTAGTTGTTTTGACAGATTCTTACTGTCCCAACTCCATTGACTTTGTTGTGGCAGTGTGCCAGTTTTATTGAAGATGGGGTTTTTTATTCATCTCACTGTGCAGTTGCTGGTATATTACTAATTCTAATCCAGTGGGCATATAGTCCACCTGTATGTTTGAAAAGTTATTGTTATGGACAGTAATTTATAGTCTACAATGGAGTTGAGCAGTGTTTTTATACTGCTCTGATGCCAGTTATATGCTTCTAAAAGTCTACAGATAATACTTAGCTCTCCAGAATGAAATTCTGTACTGAATCCTAGAGAGCATTTTGGAAAGCGTTTTGTTGTTCTGATAGAGATGCAAAGAATTGGGGGGAAAAAAGCAAATACTGCTTAAGCAAAAGTGCAAGCTTTCAACTTTTGTGCTAGGCTATGACTGTATTTCAGTTAGCAGATGTATTTTGAGCCAGCTTTTGAAGATACCTTGTTTCTGATATCCCATGAAATATGCCTGATCAAAATAAATGACAGTACAAGCCAGTTGGCTCAGTGATTATATAAGCAGTGTGGAGAGGCTGAGTAATTTATGTTTTTCAGTACACAAACTGGCATTAAGATTTGCTTCTCTCTTTGGTGGAAATATTAAAAAGTAATGTGTAAAATCATGTACATTATGTAACTAAAAGCTTCTAAGTGAATTTAAGTCTAAGCTAATGTAGTTCACATGGTAAGACAGAAAGAAAGTGAAGTAGGAACAGGAAGTAATATCAGATAAGTGTTGTGTGATTTACAGGTTTGTATTAGTTTACTTAAACTATCCTTATTTATTAACTTTTGCCGCTGGAAGGTAGGTTACAATCTTCTTTCTTTCCTCTTATCTACGTGTAACTTGTACTAGTTTGTATATCAGTTTGTATATCAATTTTTATTTTATTTATCTGCTGGTATACTTAAGGGATTTGTGATGTCAGATGATTCTTCATAAGCAAGAATTTCTTCAATTCCTGAGCAGACACTTTCGAAATGATGGGGTCAGTTTGACAGTAGCAGGGATGGGTGTGATTTACTGCTTCTTTGTGATTTGGCTTGGGGGTCAGAAAATGGGAAGAAACTGTTCTCTATCTCCTGTACATTGATGGACAGCCTTTGTGAATACTCTAGTAGTAGTCTTTTAAAAATAAGAGGTGAATAATAGGCTCTCAGATGCTGGTGACAGCAGGGAAGGACATGGGTGAGACTGATAGCATAATTCTAGAAGAACCTGTCAGGCTTCTATCTCTAGTCACCCTAGCAGCAGGACAAGAGGCTTGTGTCTTTCCAACTGTGCACAACTTTCCTGTTCTCACGTGTTACTTGTATTGTGGAATTTAATGGTAGTTTTTCTGCTAAATGATTCACAGGTGTGGGAAGTATGGTGGGATGAGTTTTGTATAATTTTTGAGTTCCATGCAGTATTTGGAAGCCTCTAGGCTCTACATAGGATTTGTGTTAGCTAAACCTGTGGAACACAGAGGCAGTTACTGTCTTCCCTTTGTCAAACATGGAGGGTCAAAAAAAAATCACTCTTCTCATGTAGCAGTTGCCACACTCATGAAGAGTCTCATTACAGTAGATCAAACAGTTGCAAGAGAAAAACTCTCTGAGTGGTGGAGTGAAGAGAGCTACTTTTTCCTCAGTCTTCACTGGATATCCTCATTCTTCAGGATGTGAAGGATAGAGCTATTCACCTTCAGACTCCCAATTTTATTCAATCAGTTTTTAGGATTGTTTTTGCTCCTGTTGTGAAAACAAAGGAACACAATATTAGCTCATAACAAGCAAAATCATAAAATCATAGAATGGTTTGGGTTGGCAGGGACTCTGAAGTTGTCTAGTTCCAAACCCCCTGGCCCCCCCAACATGGGCAGGGACACCTCTCAGTAGACCAGATTGCTCGAAACCCCATCCAACCTGGCCTTGAACACTTTCAGGGTTTGGACATCCACAAATTGCCAAGCTATTCCAGTGCCTCACTGCTCTCACAGTAAAGAATTTCTCCTTAATACCTAATCTAAACCTACGCCCTTTCATTTAGAACCCATTCCTCTAACATTTCTATGTGAAAAGTCTCTCTTAATTTTTCTTGTAAGGTCCCTTCAGGTATTGGGAGGCCGCAATCAGGTCACCCCAAGGCTTTCTCTTCCCCAGGCTGATCTATCCTAATTCTATCACCCTTTCCTCTTGGAGAGATACTCCATCCTTGTTGGCCCTCCTCTGGACATGGTCCAAGTCCATCCTGTGCTGGGGGCCCCAGAGCTGATGCAGTGCTTCAGGTGGGGTCTCAGCAGAGCAGAGGGGAAGAGCCCCTCCCTGGCCCTGCTGGCCACACTTCTTTGGATGCAGCCCAGAATACAGTTGGTTTCTTGGAATGCAAGCAGACATTGCCAGTTTATGTCCAGCTTTTCTCCCATGTAAGCCCTCCAAGTCACTCTCCTCAAGGCTGCACTCTTTCCTTAATTCTCCAGCTGTGTTGGTACCAGGGCTTGCCCTGACCCAGGTGCAGCAGCTTGCTCTTGGTCTTGCTGAACCTCATGAGATTGCCGTTGACTTGCTCCTCGAGCTTGTCCAGGACCCTCTGGATGGCACCTTGGCCTTCAGGTGCATCAATCATACCACTCCGCTTGGTGTCATCTTCAAACCTGCTGATGATGCACTTGATTCCCCTGTGTGTGCCATTGATTGAAGTAATTGATTTAGTTAATGAAGACATTAAAAAATACTGGTCTCAGTACAGTGTCTTGAGGGACACCACTTGTCACTGGTATTCATTGGGATGCTGAGCCATTGACCACTACCCTCTGAATGCAATCATCCACCTTATTCACCTTATTCACTTTATCCACTAAACAATCCATCCACCAAATCCGTATCTCTTCAGTTTAGAGAAAAGGATACTGTAGGCAATAGTGTCAGAGGCCTTATTACATCCATAGCCCTTCCCTTGTGCAATGATGCAGTCATTAATCATAGAAGGCCACTGGGTTCGCCAAGCAAGATTTTCCCTTGATGGAGTAGTGCAGGTTATCTCAAAAATCACCTCCCTGAGCTCCATGTGTCTTAGCAGAGCTTCTGGGAAGTATCTGTTCCATGAACTTCCCAGGCAGAGAGGGAGATGACAGCTCAGGCATTGCTAGGGTCCTCCTTTCTGTACTTTTAAACGTGGGTTCAATGTTTCCCCCTTTCCAGTCACCTGAGACTTCCTCTGCCATGACTTTTCAAATATGAAGAGTGGCTTACCAACTACCAGGCTTAGCAACTACCAGGAAATTGACTAATCATTCAGTTTCCTCATCACTATGGGATACATCTCATCAGGTCCCATAGAATAATGCATGATTATGTTCCTCAGATGGTCACAAACCTGATCTTCTCTTACAGTGGGAAGATCTTTGTTCCCACAGTCCCTGTTGTGAGATCCATCCCCTCAAAAAGTGAAAGAAGAGAGGTTGCCAGTGAAGACTGTGGCAAAATGTTGTTGAGCACAGCAGCTTTCACCTCATCCATTGCTACCAGTTATCCAGCTTGCTTGTCAGAATGGGTATACCTTCTTGGATCTTCCCTTTCTGGTTAACATACCTGTGGAAGCTTTTGTGATTCTTTGTATGCCTTGCACTTTTGCCTTGGTCTTCTTCACCCCATCTCTACACAACTGGGAAGCACCCCAGGGCTCTTCCCAGAAAGAACACCTGTCCTTGCTTCACTGCCACTGCATTTCCTTCTTGCCCTTTCATTTGACCAAGCTTTCCCTATTCCGCCATGCCTTCTTTTGCCTTCTTTGTCTGAATTCTTGTTCCTGGGGATGGCTAGGTCTTATTCTCTATGAAAGACTTCATTTGAGATCTGCCAGCTCTGCTGCCTTGCCTGTGAGGGCAGTTTGCCAGAGGGTCCAGTAATGGGATTCGTCCCACCAAGTTTCAGGAATGGCATCTTGGTCATAACTTCCCAGCAGCACGGTAGCTTCCAGCTCCTCCTCCTGTTTGCTGCCCATACTGCCATCCAGGCACTTGAGCTGGATTGGAGGAGCACCTCTAAATTTCTTTGAGATATTTTCCTGGCATCTCCCTCTTACTCATTACTGCCTTAGGAATTCCTGTCTCATCTCCTTAAGACTCCAAGTGTGTTCCAGTGTGGCTAGCACATTTCAGACTCATTGACAGAGGGCCCTTGCTAGTACTAAATATGGATGTTTCTTTGGTTTACATATCGAAAGATTTTGATTTGATGTTTAAATTTAATGCAAATTTATTTCAAAAAGCAGCTTTATATATATATAACTTTGTTATAAACTAACCAATAGCCGGTATAGAAAGATGAGCTGCAGATGGAGTAGAAGAAAAATATTTCAAAAATTCTGCTGCAACTTTCCTCTTTGTGTGTATGTATGTATGTATCTATACAATTCACCATGGTAATTGCATACACAGTGTTTCCTTATAAACTCATTATGTATATAAATATACACAAAAAATACATACCTATACTGATATAGATGGTATGCACACAGTACATACATACATACATACATACATTCAGATATTCCCCCCACATCTGAGGCTCTGTGTCTAGTTCTGGGATCCTCAGTGCAAGAGAGACATGGAACAGCTGGAGCATGTCCAGTGGAAGGTGGCAAAGATGGGCCCTGGAGCAGGAAAGGCTGAGTGAGCTGGGCCTGTTCAGCCTTGAGAAGGGACATTTGTGTGGGGACCTCCTCCATGCATACAAGTGTCTGAAGGGACGGTGGCAAAATTATGGATTCAGGCTCTGCTTGGTGCTGACTAGGAATAGGACAAGGGGGAATAAGCAGAAACTGATGCATAGGAGGTTCTACCTGAACATGAGGAAGAAATTCTTTACTGTGCAGTGACTGAGCACTAGCACGGATTGCCCATAAATGTTATGGAGTCTCCCTATTGGAGATATTCCAGAACCATCAGGCTGCAAATCTGTGCCGTGTGTTCAGGGCCATGTGCCCTGAGATGACCATGCTTGAGTAGGCAGCTTAGAGCACATGATCTCTTTGGTGGTCCCTTCCAAACTTACCAATGAATTTTGTGATTTTGATTCAGATATACATACATACATATGTATATATATATATATATATGTGTGTGTGTGTGTGTGTTTGTGCGTGTGTATATATAAATGCATAATTTTTTCTGTACTGGAATTTTTGCTACCAGAAAAGCTTTTTGGCTAGTTCTTGTTCTTGAGTAAAAGTAAGATACACATAAATTCTAAAAATTGTCTGTGAAAATGATTGCACTGTTGAAGGGGAAACCAACTCTCCCTTTAATCTTAGGAGTAAATTCTAGCAAATACTGGCTTCTGTTTGGAGTTCTGCATTTCTTATTTTATTTTCCTTATTCTCCAGCTTCCTTATCTGTTCTGTATATTGTAAACCCTCTTTCTCAATTTTCTCACTGAGTTTTCTTTGAGATATAGAGTTATCTTATTCTGTAATTAGAATGTTTCCCTAATCATTACTTAAACCAAAGCCAGTATTGTGATCCTGTGTCTCATAGTATTATATATATAGTATATTAGATTTTATATATATATATAAATAATTATTATATTATAGTAATGATAATTAGACTTGCTAATGACCAAGCCTCTGATATCTCTCTAATTCTGTGAAGGGCCAGCTCTTAGGGGTATTTTGTCTTGAAAGTACTGTTGAATGGGATTGGTAAAAGAATACTTGTAGACTTTTGCCTAATTTCAGGATCTCCTTTAAGAAATCTGATGGCTTCCATTTATGATGGCAAAATTTCTGAAAAAGGATAACATTATGCCTTGTTTAATTATAAAAGAGGAATAACCAAAACTGGTCTGGCATTACACTGGCTTGCAAAAGAAGATCTTCATTCCTTTTATCCTGGGTTATATTGCTGTTATAAAAGTACATTCAAATACACTGTGATTATATTGTCCTGGGAACATTTTCATATGCTGTATGTTTGGTTAGTTTTTGTTATGTTATAGAAAGTATCTCTGTATTTTCTGTGGAAAAGCTTCAGGACTGTGAAAATTTTAGGAACTTATTATTCCTGTTAAGACAGTCTTGGGAAAATTAATGTTTAAAACTGAGGCTACACATAAAATATTGGGAAATATCAGGTGTTGACATGACGTAATACCACAGTGGGAAAAAGCATAGAGGTTAACGAGTTATGTGAAGGATAATGGAAGCTCAGCTGAAATTACACCATGCTACTTAACAGATAACTTCTTTTACTACCATTCATGTAATTGTAATATTGCCAGTCATGGGGATAGATATGCAAAGGGAGGCAGGTGTTATTGAAATTGATTTCAGGCAAGGTTGGTGACTTTGAGGTACTAGATAATTTCAGTGGAAGTACTGAGTGTTCTGTTAGATGGTTTGTGCTATACTCATTGTTGGCCGTTAGTACTTAAAAATCTCTCTTATCAAGCTCATTGGAATTTCATTCCAAAGTTTCAAGAATATATGTTGCAAACTTGAATCAGAGACCTAAGCCAGGTATCATTCTAGAACCTTACTCATGAAGAAAATGGCATATATTGTGATGGTTCAGGAGTGAACAAACTTCATCTGCAGTTTATTTAATAGAGTGAACTGATGGAACAGATTCTCCCTCAGCAAGGCAGTCAGTACCAGATCTCACATTGACTTGAAAAAGTAATTTGTACTCATAGTCATTTGTACTAACCTCATTATATGGAGTTTACCTTGCTTTCAGTGCTGGTAAGTCTGGGTGACGTGTGCTACAAGCTAACTCAAACACCCTGATTGTATGCTGGTCACCTGATGGTCCCTTCTTTATGTAATTGTGTCTTAGTAGTTCATGGGTGTTTTACCTTTGGCTTTCATGAGTTTTGTGTCCATTCATAATTATGAGAGCTGGAAAACAGTAGGGCCATGGTATTAGCACTGTGTTCTGAAGGGATCATGGTAGGTTGAATCATGGTATATTATTTTCAAGAGGTTTTTTTAATGTCATGCTAAAGACAGGCACTCCATGAAAAGCATCTGAGTCACTATGCTAATTATCCAAAACCTCATAGAACTGAGGAAAAAACATTGTTTGGAAGAGAAGTCCAGTAATCCTTCTAGTATGGCAACTTGTAAGAACTGAAATAGGAGAGCAATTTTATTCTAAGTGATAGTTGTAGAGTTAAAAACCCCTCAGCTGAATACATACCATTAAATGAATGGTCTGCATAATACTATCATCTGTAGCATATGTTGATTGTGAAGAAAGAAAATGTAGATAGAAATGTAATTCTGTAGTATACTGTAATATTTGAAAAATACAAGTCTCTCTTAAATAGACCAAAATCTATGAATGAACTTTATAGTCACAGAATACTGGGTTGTAAGGAACCTCACAGATCATCTGGTCCAGCCTTTCTTAGCAAAAACTGTCTGGTTTATTAGTGCAATGCTTTGTGTTATTATGTGTTTTTCTGAGGTGCGCTGTGGCTCTGGAGTGCACTGAATTGTAGTATCTTTGTATTTACTCATACTAGCATTATACTGTTACTTACTTATAGCACTTGAAATGCACCAGTGCCTTTTGAAGGCAGGATCAATGCCCACAAAGTATGCAAGATAGTCTTTCTACCTCTTGAGATGAAGCCAGTTTTTGAAAATTGTTGTTTTGTTTGTAAGAATTAGAAGTAGAGGTCTAGTTGCTGAGGCAGACACAATTTAGAGAAGGCTAACACAAGTTGATACTTTTGGGTGTACCCACATGCTGCCAACTTTGCTTCTTGCTTCCCCAAAATTAGGTTATTTTGCTTCTTGTTATATTCATGAGCTGAACTAGTGCTGAATGGGCCCACCCAGGTACTGTGCAGGTTGTTAAGTAAACTGTTTGTTGGATGATGAAAGTACTAGTTTTGACTGAGGAAGACTTTTGTGGTTTAATTTTAAGTGCTGTGTTAGCCCTATTACCACAATTGTAGTCAATGAACATTTAACTCTTTCAGCTTCAGAAGGAATAGGCAGCTGATACAGTGTGCTCTTTGTATCTTTGAAAAATTTCTTTCTTTCCTCATATGAACATAATGTGTGACATCACAGGCACACTCTTTCCAAGTATTTGGCAAGGGCCAGGGGTTTTTGTTAAGTATCCGAAGTACGGAAAAGAGAGTTATTGTCAGATTTGTTCAGATAGAACATGGTATATGCTGACAAAAGAAATATTTCTGCCAACAGTGCTGCATCAGCTCTCTAAGTAATGTTAGTCTAAGAGCATGGAGGTAGCATTTTAGTGTGCTTTTTTGCTCAAAGTTTGTCTGAGGGTGTGAAATTAAAGATGTTACACTCTTACGTTCTATAAGATAGCTACCAACATTGATTTTCTGGTTTGTTTGTGTATTGAGAATATGTAATCTGTTTTATAAACATAGGAAAACACTAAAAAATTGCTGTGTCTTATGAAATTACTAGCTTAATTTCAGTCTGGAAAAGCCTATCAATTACTACTGTTTTAGCTTAAGGTGTACATTCCAAAATATCTGCATCACAAATTTGTGGACTTTGAATTTCTTTTAAATATACAGATTCAGTGTTTCCTGTTACAAAAACGGTAATCATGGCCATCCTGTTCAAAAAATGACCTTTAAAGTACTTGTTTGTAGGGAACATGGCAGAGCAAGAGGACCCTTTCAAACATCTGAGGAAGCTTATTTAAAATAGCTGAAGTCTAATTCCTTGTGTAGAATCAAACAAGACATCCATAAGGTTAATTCATATGGACATTGCCATTATATCTCATTTGGTGTCTTGTTGGTTGCTTAAACAAACACGTTGAGAAACTAGATACCTAATTGAACTTCTCAGAGCTCACTATTCTGAAGTTAGTGCTAAAGGCCTTTCCAAACTGCTGCTTGAAAGCATGTTGATGATACGTCTTTGACAGTAATGTTCATTTCTCTTTTCTTTTTTTTTTCTTTTCTAATGCCAAGATAAGTACTACTTGTATAATCCTTGCCTAATTTATTTTAGAATTGATAGAATTTGGTGTTTCATCCCAGATTTAAGATCCCATGCCCACAGTCATTAAAGAAATCTTCTTTGATTTATATAAATGTTTTGTCATAATGTAGTCTTTAGGGAAGAATTACACCCTTTCACTGAAAGAAAAGAAACCATTCAAAGGATTGAGTTTCTTTTTCTTAATTTGTAATATAGCCTATTTTGGTGCTTCAGGGCAATATTTTTTTTCTCTCCAGCTTATGAAGGGTGTTTCAGCTGAATATGCTCATACCTTTAAAAATCATTTGGTGTGAGAACTTTTTAAGTTACAGGGTGGTTTATTTTTTTTTTCTATAATACACTATACTCTGCCTTTGAGCTTTCAATTTAAGTCTTCTGTCATATACTGCCAAAAACTTTGTTCAGAGCTCTGTCTGTGTTGAAACATGTATGCCTGTCCCAGTGTCATAACTAATTATATACCTTGTATGCTTACTTCTAGTAATTGGAAAGTAGACCTACCGCAGGATAAGTTTTAGTATTAGATTGTATCTTGGGGACATGTTGCAGAAATCAAGTTTCCACCAAGCAGCAACTTGAATTTGTAAACAGATATGACTATTTTAAGTGCATCATCTCATGGTTGTTTCTTGAAATCTGTGTGTGTTTGTTTTAAACCTGGGGAGAAGGTGTTTTTGAACTATACCTCTGCATGTGTAGTAATTATAACCTACTTCTTTTAATCACAGTATTCTGAAGTGTCTGTCTCCACTTCAGATGGAGGCCTATGTTGCCATGCTGTCTTTCTGCAGATTTTGTTTGGTGGTTCTGAACTTGCAGGAAAATGTGTCTGTACATAGTGCTTGGCTAAGTTCTGTTGGCCTGAAGCACTGTTTACAGTTCTTTACATTAAGAGAAGGAAAAAAAGAAAAGGACCGGCATTTTTATCATTAAGAAAGCATGGAAGTTAGAGGGAAAAGCAGCACTTCTTCCATATTTTCCTTTGCACAATCCTTTGCTTGTGTTTTGCGTGTATGCGTACATATATATGTGTCTTTGTGTATCTGTAAATTTTCCTAGGTACATGCAGAAGGAAAGAAGGAGTCTTGCGGTTATGTGTAGGTTTTTTTTTTGTACTTAGAGCTAGGCTAGCAAACAATGATTTATACACACCAACATGTATAAAATGTTCTCCTTGTCCATGCCTGCTGAATAAAGACTTTGCCAGTCTGAAGTCTCAGAGCTTCACATGTAGTTGCAATTAAAGTCTTAGGACTGAGCATTTAATGCTAACAACAGATTACAGTATTGTCAGGTTTTGTTCTGATTTTGGTATTTGTTAAATTATGAGACCTCATTTTTATGGGAGTTCCATGGCTACTTGCTGTTTTGCTTTAAAAACTGTTACTTTAATAGAGAATGAATCCTCAGTTTTATTATGTAAAAACCAGCATGGACATGAATCCTCAGTCATTTCATAGCATTCCTGACACTTGACTCCTTCCTTGGATTATGAGATTCTTCAGAAGACAGAAATAAATAACTGGTCTCTTTTAAGAACAAAGGCTGAAGTGAATATATTTAAAAGCTGCACTGTGTTTTGATGTTATTATAGCAATCAAAGTCAGAAAATCACAGTAACTGAGTAATAAAGAATGACTTCAAAGCCTAAACTGTCTAACGATGATCTGACAACTGCAGCAGTTCATCTGTATTTACTCAATTTATATTATATACACACATAAATTTATATTATACGCAAAGTGTATAATTTATGGCTATGTGGTTAAAAATAAAAAAAACAAACATCAGGATATAAACACTAACCTACTTTTAGTGTTATGCTACAGGAAAGATGTATATGTACATGCATCGTAGAGAAATTTATGTGCAGTTATAGACCAGTAGGTCTACAATATCCATGTGGCTTTGAAAATTCACCTTCTTTGTTTATCACTTTCCTTATTGTTCTGCATTTTCACAGTGATGAACCATTTCAATCTGCCCTGTAAGTCCAGCCTGAATTTCACTGAAACATTGATGTTTGATATTTGTTCTGAACTGGGATACCAGGAGTTCTGGAACCCTTAGCAGCTCACTGACAGTTTTTCCTTCCTTGTAACTGAGAGGACAAACTTTTTCAAACCACCAGTTCTTCAGGATAAGAGTGTCACCTCAAGAACATTTGTGTGTCTGAGGCCATAAAGCTTGACATTAGTCATGGCTCAATCCAACCTTAATATTACTTCTATTGAAAGATCTACTTTTGATTATGAATGAGTTTTTTTGTTTGTTTTTATTGCGAACATTCAAGACTTTTTCCATTGAATTATATCAATAAAAAGAAAATTTCCAATACCTGTATAGCAATCAATTTAAAGTCAGTGTCATTAAAACTGTTTCCTGATTATCAGTATTGTCTCATCTGTAAATTGTGCCATTTCCTACAACCAGTTTCATTGCTGGGTACTGAGTTGTGGAGGATTTGCAGGTTACAATGACCCCAAAGGCAGTAGTTGGATAATCTTCAGCACAAAGCCAGATGGTGGATCTCCTGTTCTCCCAGTGCACATCTGCATCCTACACTAATCACTCACTCCATTTTCCTTATCCAGATGCTTGTGAGACTGCTCACAGAACTTGCCAATATCCATACAATAAAATTAAGATATCAACTTGAACTAATTTAAAGGTTAGGGCAGATGCAGTGGAGGAATTAATTTCTGGACATGGATTTTAAAAGTCTGGGGTACCAAAGGGGCAAAATAATGTTTCTCAATACAGTCATGCCCTTCAGACTGAGATTTGGGCATTTGGGAAAAATTGCCTTTCCATTACATATTCCACATAGAAAAGTTAAAAGTAATAGAAATGTGTGAGAGAATTCTCCCAGCAAACTGTACAAAAGTGGGGATGGCAGAGTTGTGCTTTTCCCAAGGTGACGTGTGTCAGTGCAAGTCTTTGGCAAAGGGAAAAATGCAGCCTCAAAATTGCTCCTGCATCAGAAATTATTTTGATTGCTGATGTGTCATTCTGGGTGTATTGTTTATTTTCCTATTAATTGGGAACAACACACTGACAACTTTTCACTATTAGTTCAATCATTGTTTTATTAACTTAATAGTAATTAAGTACTTTCCAGCTTCCTGATGGCTTTTTAGACCCAGATATCTATGACAGGTCATTAGTTGCAGAGAAGAATGGTCAGGCACTAATATTAGGCAATGAGATTGCTTATTCGTACACTGCAGAGATTAGAATTAATAATCATGATAAATTGAACCTCGTGAATAACTGATAAGGAAAAACCCAAAACAATTTGCTATGGTTACCAGAAGAGATGTATTTTTAAGAAACAAGGGTAAATTACTCCTTGTTTCACCTGGGTGTAATAATCAGGAATAGAACTATTTGCCAGCAGGTGAAACAGAAACTTGGGAAAAAGTGAATGCTGGAAGAAATCTGGGATGAGAGTGAGCAGTATAATTGTTATGTGCCTGCCATGTACTACAGGAGGAAAAAAACAAATAACATAGACTAAGGTTATTTTGGGAGACATTAAATCAAAGAGCCAGAGGAGATTAGTATGCTGCTATTAAGTGCTCATGAGAACACACCTGAGACACCTGCTTGAGGCCTTCACTCCTTGGAAAAAAGTAAAAATGCCAAGAAAAATGAGAGTAGAAGGGATTACGAGGCACCAGAGGAAAGGCAGTTACTTGGAGCTCATGTAATTATAAAACAATTCAGAAGATGGGGACATATTTTAAGAGAAACATGCCATTTTCTTGAATGAAGTTACTTCTTGGTGGATGTGTTTATGGTTTTGGAGAGCCAGAGATGCCTGAGTTTATCAGTGCTGTCTGCTTTTGTGTGCACGTGGGCTGCACATTGCCTCAGATGCTTCCACAGGAAGATGAGCCCTTAGGGAAAAGCAGAAGAAATAGCAGCATGGCATCATGTCTGCGCAGAGAGGTTGAGATTCTATTCCTAAATCTTATTGATGACTTCCTCAGCTTCTCTCTGGTATATTTTTCATCTGTATGAAATGGGAACACTCATAGTTGTATTTTTCCAACTCTGGGAGCTGTGAACTAAATACATCAGCTGGACCTGTGAAACTTCACCAGTGGAGGCCAACCTGGAGCTCAGGTATGATTTGTCTGCATCCCTGGCAGCTGATCCCAACCATTCCTGGGCTCACAGGGACACAAAGGCTGTCAGCTCCCGTGTTCTTGCCCCCATGGAAGCAGCTGATCAAGCAGCAAACACTGAAAGCCTCATTGGGTCGTGGGGTGTTCAGCCCAGCCATGTCCTGCAAAGGAGCTCTGGGATTCCTCAGAAATCATCATCTTCTGCTTGTGAGCTCCCCCTTCCCATCTAGCTGAGAATTCCCGACTCCGAGCTGTGCAAAAGTGGAAGGCTCATAAGTGCAAAAGATTGATGAATGGCTGTGTTGGGTGGATGTGAAAATATATGTATAAAATGTATAAAATAGTGATTTATAGTGTTTGAGGGCCATCAGAAGAAAGAATAATTATTTAGAAGGGTGAAGAAAAGCAGATGACTAGGAAATAAAGAACTTAATCAACAAGGATGAGGCAATTGAGCTTGTCTTGATAAAATACTGATGCATTTTGAACTGGGGGAGAAACAGCTTTTGAAAACATTGCCAGGGACTGGCATTAAGAACTAAAATCTTGTTCTGATTTAAGGAAAACCTTAGAAGTCAAACAACTGGACTGGGGTTGAAATGCAGCACTGGATGTCCAGCAGGAGGCTGAACATTCCCTTGTCTCTCATGGGCAAGCAAGCCAAGGCTGTTTCAGAGGGAGGTAAAACCAGTTTATAGTCTCCTCTTCTCCAGTGAAACCATCCACGACATTTTCCCATTCAGCAACAATTTGGAACAACACCTGGGTGGGTGCAAAAAGCATTGCAAAAAGCAATTTCTAAACAATATTGTCACCAAGCCTTCGCAATCCATTTGCATATTAAGCTCCTAATTTTGAGTGCTAGTATGAGGTTTTTTAAAGTTCACATAGTGTAATTGTTACCTAAGGCTGGGAGACTCTGCTCTGCTTTCTAGGTTATTTAGCTGCAGATAATTTATGAGATTGCTGGGGAGGTTGAAAAATTGTTTCACCTCTCAGTTGTTCATGCTTGCACTGGTTTTACAACAGATGGGAGGGAATTTTGCAGTCCTGAATATTTGATTCATGCCGGCCGACTGCCTCCTCTCACTCAGTGGAGACAAAAGCCAGAAGGCTGGAGAGGGGCTTCAGTGGGTTTTAGAGGGTTGGAGCTGGTTTGGCAGATAGATACACATATATCTCAGTATTTTTAAAGCATAAAAGTGATTATTGCAGTGCTTTGTCTTCTTTTCTTAGTGAAGCTGCACAGGGTATCTCACAGACCTACAGAAAGTGAATGAAGCAGGAATGAAGTCTCTGGGAGTTCACTGTAAAAGACAAACTGACATTGGTTTCCAGAATTGCCAGTGACTTCTGAGCTCATTTTTTCTTGGTACATTGTGACCGTGGTCACAAGAGCTCTTGGATTAGGGAAGAGACGAGAATTTTGACTCCATGTTCAGAAGGCTTGATTTATTATTTTATGATATATATATATATATTACATTATAACTATACTAAAAAGAAATAGAAGGAAAGGTTTCCTCAGAAGCTAGCTAAGCTAAGGATAGAAAAGAAGAGAATGATAACAAAAGGCAGCTCTCTCAGACTCTGTCTGAGATAGCTTGGTCCTTGATTGGCCATTAATTATAAACATCCAACATGGGACAATCACAGGTGGACCTGTGCATTCCACAGCAGCAGATAATCATTGTTTACATTTTGTTGCTGAAACTGCAGCTACTGAGAAGGAAAAATCCTGAGAAAGGATTTTTCACAAAAGATGTCTGTGACAGTACATACCATTTAAATTGTCTACAAATGCCAAGCTGGAGAATTAATAAGACTGCACAGAAGTATGAATACTGTTATTACAGAGTTTTTGAGGGTAAGAATACCATAAAGCCCAGGACCTTAAAGATCATCCAGGTTCAATCCCCTGCCATGGGCAGGGACACCTTCCACTATCGCAGGTTGATCCAAGTCCCACCCAACATGGCCTTGGATGCTTCCAGGGATGGAGCAGCCACAGCTTCTCTGGGCAGCTTGTGCCAGGGTCTCTTCACCCTCACAGGAGGGTGTGAGGGAAGAATTTTTTCCTAATATCCAATCTAAACCTACACTCCTTTGGCTTATTCTCTCTCTTCCTATCAAGGATGGAGGATTACCTTCTGGGAAACTAAAATTTTTAAAAAAAGTGAGTGAACTCTAAACTGGGCACTTCAGTTGAAAGCCTGACATTAGGTGGGATCTGGGCCCTTGCCATCAGCAGATGCCTCCAGGGAGTTTTGTGAAAGCAGTTTCATTATGAATAGACAGTGAAGCCTATTTTTGGAGTGAGACTTGTATCTGTATCTTAAGTAACTATACACTAAACTTCTGATAAGATGAAAATTCCACTTCATCTTTCAGGAGGAAAAAAAAAAACAAAACTTAATTGCCTCTAAGGAGCCTTTCAGGTAAACCAGGCAGCGGAACACATTTGGAAGGCACTGGGTTTGATATAATTAGGATTCCTAATCACTTGGTGGCATCAGACCCCAGGGAATGTTGAGCCAACATATTTAAGGGACTTCAGGCATCTCTAGAGCATGGACAAAATTGAACAGGGCTCATGTAAATCCCAGTATCATCAGAACATTGAATTCAAGAGACTAGAGAGGCATTTGGGTGCTCAAATCTGTTTTTAGAATGAAGCTTTAGCATTTCTGTGCCAGATATCATCATCTGAAAATTAGATCTAAACATCATCTTCCTATGTTGAAGAAGAGCTAAACACCACAATGACAGTAAAATCCAGATCCTTCTGTAATAAGGAGTGTGAGACAAAGAAATAGACAATTTTATATCTATCTATTTATTTCTCCAATAACTCTATTTCCGTAAGTGGTCAGAATTTGCAATTTCTTTATGATATATGAAAATCTCGTTTTCTGGGATCTTGCAGCAGCCATCTCCTTAATGTCTCTATATCCTATTTCCCCATTTGCAAAATAGAGGTTGTAAAACTTATTTTGTCTGTCTGAGTTGATCAGACAGAAAACACTTCAGGGCAGGGATCATCTTTTACCATAGAAGAGTATCATATAGGAAAGGTAATAAAAAAGTATCCATCCAAATTGTTTTTAATAGAAAACTGTGTTTTCAAGAGAGGATATGGGCGCACAAATCAATTATGAGATATTGTAAAAGAGATAATGTAAAACTTGCCCAACATCCCCTTGAGGCTCAGTTCTATGTGGTTACTCGATGTGAAGTAGGCTAAGTTATGTATTGTCATTTCTGGTACCCAGTTTCTTTGTTGCATTTAATGTGGATATAAAAAAACCTCCTTTTGGTACCATGGAGAGGCTCCATTCATGCTTGTGATACATCTTGAGCTCCTCCAGTGCTGGCTGAAAAGCTCGATTACTATGACATGCAAACAATAAAAGTTGGGGAGCAGGAATCTCCATCTCTCCCCTTAAATACATTTGACTTACAAGCTCTATAACTTTCAAGCAAGATTAGCATTATCAATAAATCACCTGGTTCACAGATGAAGAACACGACAGAACGCCGTGTTGCTGAGGCAGAGAGAATGACAATAGGTGCCTTAGCAGCAGTTATAGCAGTGCTGCAACAGATTGTGCCCTAAAGCAGAAAATATCCTGCACACAAGAGGTTATTCAGGTATAGGAAAAAAAAAATTAAAAGTTTAGTTATCGTTGCTAACGTTTTTCAGAGTAAAGAGATAAAGAGAGCAGGAGCAGGAAGGGTGGGACTGGGGAAAGGAACTGGGGAGAAATTGCCGAGCTCTCAAGTTTTAAGGCAGCTCAACCAGCTGTCGGGTAGGAAAGCAGAACAAAGTAGAGCACGTTTTGGGAGAAAAGCATCTCTATTTGTAACCATGAGGGCATCCACGGGTTCAGTGCTCTCACACACTGCAGAGTCCTGACGACACGTATCGTGTCCTGAGAGTCCCGCGCTCACTTTTCTGACAGCTCGCTCTCTTTTTCTCACACATCCTCCCTGGGTCCCAGGGCACACCTGTTTCTTTGGCTTGTTCCATCCAATATCAATGAGAATCATATTATCTGTGTGCCAGGCATGCTCTGAAAGCCTGGTTTGCCACCAGTCTTACTCATCCTTTACTGCAGGGAGTGATAAAGAAGGAAAACTGAAGAGAAGAGAAAGAAAATTAAAACCTCAGAAATTCTCCTGTAATTATTCAGAAATCACACTAGCAGATCTCCAACTGTAAGTTTTAAGAAGGTGAACAGACTCTTGAGAACTATTTTAAAAAGGGGGATTGACATTTTTCAATCAAAGGTAATGGCATTAAAGTTCAAATTAGGAGCTGGTACCAGCGAGTGGTCAGGGCTGGAATCAGGAGCCAGGGCTGCAGGGGGCTCTGAGGGGTGAAGGTGGGCATTGTAATGTGAATTCTGGGATGCCATAGAACCATTTAGGTCAGAATAGAGCTCTGAGATCATCAAGTCCAGCCATTAACCCAGCGCTGCCAAGTCCACCATTAAACCATGTCCCCAAGTGCCACATTCACAAGGCTTCTAAATCCCTCCAGGAATGGTGACTCCACCACTCCACACCTGTCCATTCCACTTCAGCTGAGAAATCCTCTTTAATTAAAAAGAGGATTAACCCACTTGTTCTGCAGTGGGTTAATAGTGAATACCTGTATGTTCCAAGCCATTCATTCCCATAAATCTGCACTGGATTCAGAGATGGATCACAAGTAACTTCTGCATTAAGGATCATTTTCCTTCTCTGTTTTAGTAACGCCCAGACAACATACTTTTCTACCCTTGTTAAATCAGAATTAACAATGGTTGCAGAAGGGTAAATCTCCTTAAAATCCATTGTTATTATGTTCTAGCACATTGATTACTTTTTTCCCAGAAGAGGAATTGGAGTTATCTCTGGGTAGTTATATGACATAGTATATGTAAGATTTTGTTTCACCTCAGATTTCTTGTGTGACCTAGAGGAACATCTTGAGAGCAAGTTACCAAACTAGGAAAAGGGGACTGCTTTGTGTTGCCTAAAAGTTGTGTGTCCCTGCTTGAATTACTGAACCACACAAGCTCGGCCCCTCTGAATCAGAGCCCCATTCCTGGGGTTTTTTTCCTCTTTTGGAGAAAGTTGCTTCACACGGATTGTGCCTAGCATTGTTCATTTGATTCATCCTTATGTAATTTCAGTGAATCTAATGTTCAAACTGAGCATCAATTTGGCAGACTATCATCTGGTTGAGATTTCACACCTTCTTCAGGGTTCTTAGCACCGAAATGGGGCAGGGGGAGGTTGCTGCTTCATTCTAAGCCTGGAATAAGGGAAGATGGTTCAAATTATCTCATCTTCTAAAGTGATTGCAGGGTGGTACAGTGACACAGGCAGCCTGTGGGTCCTTCCTGCATTGCAGTTTGTGATAAGCCAAGTCCCAGCCTGCTGCTCCAACCTGACAGCATCACTACTCAGGGATGAATTTCTGTTCTGAGAGGGGATGATACAGAGCTGGGTCTGGATGGCACAGTAATAATCACCCCCACCAGGCTGCTCTATTAATTCTTCAAGTGGCATCACACAGGAAAGGAGCAAAGCTAACACAGATAATTCCTCTGGGACACTGGACCCTCAGGGCAGATGAGAAATTGCCCTTGTCTCTGCTTTGGCCTTCCACATCACCTGCTCTCCATGGCCCTGTGCTGCTCCAAGCCATTTTCTCATCCCATGTCATGGCAGGAAGAGCAGCTGGAGATGGTGGAGAGGGTGGAATGTACCAGGAGAAAGAATCAGCCCCAATGTGTGGCTTGGTTTTGGTTTGCAGTTCCACTTGCCTATCACTTGGAACAGAAAGGGAACCCCAAAATGCTGCTAGCAAAAATGGCAGCTGTCAGAACCAGAATTCCTGCAGTTTGTGTGGTCAATCAATTAGACATTTTTCAAAGCTGGAGCACAAAACGAACACATTCCATCAGGACTTCTACTATGACTATATTCAGTTGGAAACAGGTTTTGGATTAAACACTTAAAACTTGAAAAACCCTTTCTCTTCGTCCCTCCAGATGAGTAGGGACACAGTGAGGGATCCTTTGCCTCACTCATCCCTTGGCTCAGTTTCTGCAGGTTAAAGTCATACAGCAAAGCCCAGTGAATACAACAGATCTGCTGCAGACATTCATGGATTTTAGATTACACTGAAAATCCTTTAAAATTAAAAAAAAAAAAAAGGAATAATTCCTGTTATGTTGCCACCTTTTAAAAGAGAATCATCTCTACCTGGATGACATCAGAAAAGCCATGGGGATTCAGAGCTGTAGGTCAGTATTTGCATGCAGGGATGCAGTGGGTACTTTTTCCATACTGGCAGGTACATTTTTCTATACTGTGAAGCGGGTATAAGAGAAGTACCTTGTTTTGCTTTATCAACATTGTGATTTTATGCACGTTTGAATACTACTTATTTTCATTATGGAGGTATTCTCTGGAGAGGAAGCTTTTTATCCATTGTAATGCTTCCTTACTAACAAGGACCAAAATCACTACTTTAAGTTATTATTAAATTTCCTGAGCAATTGCGTGCAAATTTTGTTCCAAAGTATGCCAAACAGTTTAAAACAAAATGACTGTGAGAAAATAAGTTATTAGGTCAGTATTAACAGTGGAAGTTGCAGCATTTAATTGAGTGTTTTACAGTGGAGTTGTCTGGGGGCTAAAAGCACGAAGCCCATCTGGAAATTGTCCCCAGTGAAAATACTTTTGGTCTTAGAATGAAGGCTAGGTTTAGAATTCACTGAATTATCAGCTTTAAACTAAGCAGAGATGGTCAGATTGTGAGCTTTCCTTGTTTTCCTCTGGTTATTTGAATAAGAACTGTAGTTGCTTAAGCCTGCTCATTCCAAAACCTTTTCACCAAGCTGAAATAGGGGCTCATAAACCCCTAATTATATGTAAGTGTATCACAAGATTTTAATTTATATTGGTTTTTTTAGTTATTCCATTTTTCCTACTGTAAATAATTAACATGTTGAATCAGGCCCAATTGCATTTAATGATTAAAAAGTAGATTGTTCTTGAAATAGCAGCTTTTTCAAAGTGGGGGCCTGTCTGTGTTGAGGGGACAACTTAAACCTGCTTTGAAAATATAACTTCAGGCTTGCTTTTCTCAGCCATATGAAAAATGTGTTGCTTTATAGTATAGTGAAGGCGACAGGCCAAGTTATTTCTGCAAGAAGGGACTGGGAATGTAGAAGCAGAATGCCTTAAAAAAAAACAAAACCATCTATTGACACACCAGCTTTAGGAAGCAAGCATCATGAAACCCCTCTTCCTCTCCCCCTCCCCCTAGAAGTTCATATTTCAGTTTGCTCCCAAAAGCTCACAAGTCTGTGCCAGACAGAAATGCACAGAGGCTGCAGCAGTCCCACAGAGGCCACTCAGAGGAGGGACAGAAATGGAACAATCAAGCCCAGTGCTCGCCCCTCTCAGCCTGCCAGGCTGCACAGGTCCACAGGGTGACTCTTGCCTGGCCCTTGACTCCATTTCCCTGCCTCCTTTCCTTTCCCTCCCCTCCATCCCAACTCTCTGGAGTCAACTGTGAGGCCATCCAGTCATACGTTGTCCATCAGATGTGTTTACTTTTTCCGTGACAGCCGACACATCTGGAGCACATATTCAGGTTATTCCAGTGCCACTAGACACATTCCACAAGATCATTTCAGCGGTTGTTATGGCGATCTTCTTCCCTCCAGTGATTTTCAAGTTGCATGACAGAAATAGCTTGAGCTAACCAGGGGGACAAAAGTCAACGGGATCAGGAGGGGCTTCTTTCACAGAATGAACTAATTAGTGACCCTGCTTTCTTCACAGGGCAATGAGCATATGGTTTAATAAAGTGAGTCTGTGACAGTTTTTTTTTTTTTCCTTGTCTGTAGGCAGAGCTGTCACTGGCTGAAAACTTTCCTGTTTTTACTGGTGGGACCATAGTCTGCTGTCTTTCAACAGAGTTTACTTCACAAGTAGAAAATGTTTGCTCCTGAGAGTTTAACTTCAGAACTTTTCCTTGGCTGCAGACTGCTTAAGTGTAGCAGGTCCTGGAGCTTAAAGAGACAGTGCTCATTTCACACAAGGTCTGCCAGAGCGGTGTGGGGTTTCATACAGGGCTAGGAATTTCCATTTTGTGCTCCATGACTGTCTGTAAATCTGCTTCTTAGTGTTTGAATGAACACAGAAACATACAGAAGATTATTAGTAAAGTTACAGCTCTTAGGGTTTTCTTGTCAGCTAACACTGGTCTAGTATATGAACTCTTCAGAGCCATCCCTGTTTTTTACACCTCTTTGTTTCTATTAGTTGTGAGTTCTACAAAATCTTACATTTCAGCTTTGTTAGAATGTTTCCTACATTTTCTACTTGTTACAGTTTCTGTTTTGTTTACATTAGCACTTTTTACTGTGGATGAAAAGAGAACACTGGATTCTATTTTTAAGTTATATTTTGTTAATAAAAAATTCCAAGTTTACTTTGATCTCATTTTTCTAATGTGATATGAACTGCCTTTTTTTTTTTTGTTTTGTACTTGCAGAATATTGTTGCCTTAGCTCAATTCCATTATGATGAAATTTATATGTGCCAGGTTTAATTTTTGATTAGTAAATACTGTAATACAGAACAGAATGTGTGAGTTACAGTAAGTAATCCAAGATCATGACAGGAGTTATAAATATGTACATGTTACCACAAATTGAGAAAGCCCTTAAAAATATTTGGTACTGTTAAACCTTTTGAAGAGTAGTAATATTAACAAACAACACTGCCCATGGCAGAGGGGCCATTCTTGCCGTAAAGCACCATTCACCAATCATTAGCATAATGGCTGTGCAGCCTATTTCTTAGTCTTGTGTTGGTGCTGGATTAATTTCTGAGTGTAACAACATGCAAAGAAAAGTGTGCATTTCTAATTTTATGCACTCTGTTGAAATCCCATGGTGCTCTATTCAATGGAAAAATTAGAGAGATAAAGGTTTTTGTTTAATTATTTGGAGACTGTCTGGTTTCTTTTATATTAGAGAAATATGACAGACAGTGACATGCAGAAGGAGATGGAAGAAAATATTTCAAAATTTAGATTATAAAGCAAATGCTTTCTTAATTAGAACTGGAGTTGGTTTTTCCCCATCTTACACATTCCGTTTACATGGTTACTGTTGAGACTGGTCACCAAGGCTGTTTGAAATACCTGCCCTCAGGAGGGCTCAAAGGGACAGAGAAAGGTCACATAATTAGACCTGATTTTAATTCATAGAGACCTGTTTGTCACTGTCTCTTTATGTTTCTGCTAGTTACACATTATTAACTGGAGTGAATGTTAGGACCTAAATTAGATACTTAAGTATGTAATATGCAGAGGCTGAACTGAAGTTAGAATGCTGAGGATAGTTATACAATTATGTTTCCCTCACCAGATGTAACTTTGCAGTAATTAAATCTAATGAAATTTAAGTATTGTAGTCAGTGTTTGGTAGCTATTTCCAAGTCCTGTTGGTAATACCACTGAAATCCTGGTTAATGCCAGTTATCTGTGAAAATTAACAAACAGAAATAAGGAGCTATACTTTATTCTACCTTATTGAAAAAAAAAAAGGCTTTATTAAACAATTGAACTACCATCAAGCCCTTTCTATTTTCATTCCTGTTAGGGATGTTTTGTTATAATTATGTCATCACTGGATTTTTTTTTCCTTTCCTCCAAGTGATCTAATCTTTTTCTTCGTATTTAGACTTCAGCTTTCCCTCTTTATTTCACTGCTTTCCTTGGAACATACAATTAATGTTGAGTTGTTCAGTTGTAGAATTCTATGGAAGTTGCTGAGAAGAGGATGGTTACTTGGAAACAGTCCTCCCCTCCCCATCCTAAGAACATCTAGAAAAATTGGTTCGGTTATAATTTGCCCACATGTGAATTTGAGTAGCTCTCTGCAGTCAGTTAACCAAGGGAATCTGCATGGAAGTATGCCATAGTACACAGAATTACTGCTATGAGGCTGTAACTTCAGACTGCTCTTTTACTAGCATCAGACTGCCACCAGCAGAACTGAACCCCGGTCTTGGGTTTCATTCCCATGTAGCAGGAGTTTTATTAAGACACCAGAAAGCAGCAAGCAGCTTAATAGCATCAAGCAGATAGTGTAATTGTGTTGTACAGATGGCTTGCATGTAACATCTAAATAAATAGTGGGTTCAGAATGGTAGTGATAAAGCCAACTAAGATGGTTTTCCCAGTTGTGAAATGTTTGTGTAAAGAATGACCTTTTTTGTTTTTGTTCAAGTCTGACAGTTGAAGATGCTTTTAAAACATTCTAGTCACTTAGAGTGGAGCTATACAACTCTGGTTTGGTAGCTTTAAAAGGCAGATCATATCCATCATTGAAATAGCAAGTCTCAGGGTTATGAGAGAAGACTGGGGATAGGAGATGAGAGCTGTTCAGTCCAGTTTACATTTGTCACTAGTGACTAGCTTTTAAAAAATGTATTAGCTGTGCATGGTGGTAAGTAAGTTCCAGCTGCAGGGGATTACTGCTCTGAGTGGGTCGGGGATCTTGGAATGCATTCAGTTCCATCAGGGGATTTGTGTCCCTCGTCATTAGCCTTAACATTACTAAAGCACTAAAGATTAAGAACAGACCAGTGTCACCTGCTCCGAACTTCAGAAAACTCTCCAAACTATTGTAAACAAAGCAAAGTAAAAAGTGATTTAAAAGCAAAACAAAACAAAACAACAAACCACCTAAAGAGTTCTCACCCTTTAAGGAAGGGTGTATAGGGCATGACATAGTGGAGAAGGAGGAATGTCCTGTATAAATCTAATAATGAGTGAAAGATTATGCATGTTACTTATAGGAAATGAAGAAAAATACCTAGATTTTCACAAAAAAACCAAAACAAAACAACAAGTTATCTGTTGATGAACTATTCTCCCTACTTATTTAATGTGTCATAGTACTAATTTACACCACAAACACCTCCACAAATACCTTCCTGTTAATGAACATTTTTGTGGGGAGTTTCAAAATCAAGATGTGCTGCAATTTTAAGGAAGTATTTCCAAGGCCTTTACTCTCACAGGTTAGGAGTGAAGAGTTTTACTGTGTTTTTTCAGGATACTTTTTTTTTTTTGCTCAAGAATAAGGCAAGTGATCCGCACAGGGCTTTACTTTTTTCAGGGATTTTGAAATTCAGCTTACATGCCAGCAAGCAGTTTAGTGGCAGGAAGTCTTTCCTAGTAGTGCAGTCATGAACTGGTAAACTAGAAGCATCTGTAAAAATTTAGAGGGAGTATCAGCTTTCTCAAAGCTCCAGCCCAAGACTAATGAGGTGCAAATGATAGCGCTGCATAACCCTTCTCCACCCCAATTGTGGAATGAGATATTGCGACAGAAAGAAGTAAAGAAATAAGACAAAGATTTCAAAACTTACACTGCTCTGAAAAAAAGACTTGGTTTTCAGGAGATTTTCAAATGGCTGAGGTGGGCCAACCTGCATATTTTGCTAGCAAGAAATTCATACCTTCTTCCTCAACCGCAGACATATTTCCATGGCACTGAATACTGACAGATGGAGATTGTGAGCAGTAATTGATTTTTTTCTGCATGTATGTGAAATTTTACCTCTTGATGTGATTGTTCTTATTAACAGTTGCTGTACTAAGAAACTAGCTTCTGCTAATTTGCATCTTTGATAGATCCTTTGCTCTGCTTGCTGTGCAGAAAGAGAGGAAAGGGGTAGAAATGCCATTTGTTTGAAGCATCACATCTGGGGTGTGATCTGCTGTATCTTGACACCAGATGGCAGGTTTAGGCTGACAACTAAAACCCAGTTTAGCCTTGTCAAATGGCATCTTAATCTTTTACTTTCTCTGACCATACACAAGAGGAACTACTACAAAATCATAGCAATTATTTGGACTCCAACTAAGAAGTCTTCCTATGAGTTTATTAAATTTCTTGCTTCTCATCTCTACAGTGTTTATAGGAAAAATTGCTTCTCCTTGGCAACACCTAAAACATTACTGCACGGCTCATACATTGTTCCAAGTATGTGTTGTGGGGGCAGAGGTGTGGTGCCTTTAAGTGGCTGATTCTTGTCATAACAGGTATGGCATTAGCCCTGCTGAGTAGTGACTAGAAGTGACAGCATTGCGTTTGAGGTGCCTGGAGGGCACTCAGTCATCACTCCTACACAGCAATATGCCTTTGAAAGCGCTGAATACAGTTGCTTGCCAGTGTGGAGTGTGCTCAGTAAAGCCTAAGGAGACAGAAGTTTGAGTCTTGTGTTCTTTTGTTCACCAGATTTCCAGAAGAAAGTCCTAGAAAATCAAGGGAAGATCGGAGCTGTATGCTGCTCACTGTTCTGCTTCCTTCCACATGAGTGTGTGCACATAAGTAGGCTTCACCCCCGCCCCCCTGCCCCGCCCCTTCAGTTGGGCACTTAAGTGCATATCTTTCAACTTCAGGCCACCCAGGACCTAAAGTCTTCATCCAGTTTCTCACCTCTCGTCTCCCTAGCTTCTGCATGTTCCCGAGTTTACTTCCACCTACTGTGTACACCGGTGTTCTTTAGTGGTCCTTGTAGCTGTGGTTTGCATTTCCTTGTCAAAAATTTGCCATAAACCATATAAAACTGAAAACAGAAATATGAATATTAAGATGTTACAGAATTGAAATGCTCTTGCTTATAAGTTTCTTACAGAATACTATGGGCTTCTAAGATGTTTTACCTGTTAGTTCAGTAAAAGCATAACAGCAGATATCAGAATGAAAATACAGTGGAATACCATATTTTATCAGGAAGTTACATGTCACAGTATTACATTTTTTATCAAGCATGATTTTTTATTACATATTTTTTAACCTCTGTTTTTGTGATGTGTCTCAGTTACATCAATCAGCCTCTAAACTAGCCTTGGGCACTTTCCTTGTAAAGTTCTTAATGGATTGCTTTTTTAAGGATTTGAATTAAGTAATTTTAGAAGGTCATTGCTGCATATATGGGTTATGGGTATGCAGCTGCAATTTTATCAGTATTTGATATTTGTATTATATTTACATTTATTTGTTGTTAATGATTTACTTCCAATATCACAATGGTAAAGAAAGGATGGGAGAAAGATACTGCCTGTTCTCTAATACTAAGAGAAAATCTTCACCTTTTACCTTTTACAAATGGCTTTAAAAATACTAAGTAAGCTGTAAATTGCAGGTTTGGAGGAGCAGGCTGGACTGATTGTGAGAAATTAGCATTTGTGAAAAACATGTGTCTCTCTCTCACTATGAGTTCCAACTGGAGTGCCTCAGTACAGACTCCTAAGCTGACTTTGGCAGTGTTAAACACACTTTTTTGGTAGAAGAAAAATGTTTAATGTTTACTTTAGTGTTGGAAGCAGTGGACGTGTTCTTCGCTAGTAAGCGTAATTCTTTTATGTTTCTCCATTTTTTTTTCTCCTTCTTGAAACGCTATTTGAAGTGAAGGGGAGAGACCTCTGTCATTTATGTTTATATATACCAATAGGAGCCTTCATTGCTATCGGTCTCCTGTGCATTGATTTTGATATGATGGGCCTAGTCTGCAGAATTTTCATGTCTTAAATTGGCTCAATGTGCTGTACTTCAGATGAAGTAACTACTGGAAAGCTCAGATTTAGCTCTGTAGTTCTGCAGATTTGGTTTTCACTGTGGGTTTCATTTAGGCCTTTTTCAGAGCAATGAGGAAATACATGAATTTCTTTTTTCAGAAGTACTAACATGTACTTTAGAAGGAAAATTAATGAGAAAATTCTTACCTGAGGAAAAATTCCTCTGTAATTTATGAGAAAATCTGAACAGACTACCTCTACACATACAAGGATATATCCTGTCCAGTGATGCTTTTGAGGATTGAGGGTAGTTCAAGATTGAGCATCAAGTTTTTCTGAGTTTAAAGGCTTATATGAACAGACACTGGTGGAAACAAACCAGGGTTTATCATGCTGGATACTGCAAGATGCTGGGGAGTCACAGTAGTACTGAAAAAAAGTTTGTTCTAGCAAAATTTGAATAATTTTGGTGACGTCTCGAAGTTAAGTACCTCCCACCTGCATGTTGACTTAACACGCTAAAACCACGAAACAACAGAATGAAAAATCTGGAGGATTTTAAGAACCTTATCTAATTTGGAGAAAATAAATGTCCCTTTTACAGTAGAATTCATTTGTCTTTCAATAAATGCGGACCAAAATAATCTTCAATCCATTCTGTCAAATGACATCCCATTACAATAGCATCCTTTTAATATAAATGTTCTAGACACATTTATGTTCTCTCTGCTTATTTTCTTCTACTTCAGTAACTTTGTGAAGTTTCTTTGTGAAGTAACTTTGTGGCTTCATTTTTGACTCTTTACTTCAGTACAGAAAAACAGGGAGACGTGGTTTATTCTGGAAATAAAGCTGATGCTGTTGTGTGAATTGTATAGTGAATAAGGAGAAGGTGCTAGTCTGCATTTCAGAAAGTTGCATATAGTTTCTCTGAAGGCTAATCATGTCTCTGTGATGTTTACACTCTGATGAGCTCAGAGTACCCTCACTGCCTCTGCCTTTATACTTCAATGCAAATTCAGTAATGTAAAACATAAAAACTGTGTTCTTAGATAATCTAGAAAAGAGTTAATCAAAGTCAACAACTGCTAAAAGCAATCCGTAACTGTAGTGCCTAACTATTGTTCAGGCATACAGTACAAATGCGTTCTGCCTAAGTTAGCCAGAACAATGTCTCCAGCTAGTGATTAGGCTCAACTCCAACTTTCACCTCAGGCAAAATTTCTGCAGTTATACTACTGTTTGTCAAGTAATTAAAGGCAAAAGAAGCATTAACCTGAAGTTTTTGGGGAGTTTTTTGGTTTGTTTTTGGTTTTGTTTTTAATTACATGTAAATTAATAAATATTCCAATTGAGCAAGAAAAAAAATTGTCAAAGGCTTATGTAGGATGCTTTAAGTGCTGAGATTTCCATATAAATTCATGGAAACTAAGCCATATCTTTCCCTCAGACACATCTATGTAGCTCTGTTGAAGTTGTAGTCAACTCCTTTTGTGTACAAGCGCTACTAAGGGAAATGGAATCACAAGAGCACTGAACAAAAGGAGAAGGAGCAGGAACCAGAATCTGTCACACGTCAACAGCTATATGGAAGACTGACTGGGAACTTGTAATCCTGAGTGGCTGAGAAGCAATCCTCTTTTGTCCTGTCTTCATCTTTGGGAGAAGGACTAGTTTCACAGTGTCTATCTGGTTGAGATGTTTTTCTCTTGTAGCTAGAGGATGTGCAGCAGAGCTACAACCAACCGTTAGTGTATCTTTAACTCTTTCAGTATGTGCTTAAATGCCAAATCAAATTATTATTACATTTTCAGTCTCACTTATCTAGCTTAGGATTTAGATAATTGAAAGGATGTTGCATATTACATTATCATTTCTGAGGAAGTTATGGTTTACAGATATAATTTCCACGTGTTGTTGAATGATCAGTGATTCACAGAACCACAGATAGAGAGCCCACTGAATATCTGAATATGAGCAATGGCTGCCAGTTGCTTGTGTATGTGATGCACACTGGGCTCTGTAGGGAACTCAAGCGTAGTAATACAGTTAGTTGACTAATGCAGAAACAAGTTGTATCTCACCTCTATTCCCCTTGCACCCTTTAACACCTTGGTATATAATATGCAGACATTAGTTATATTATTACCATTTTAAACAAAAATCTCTAAGATACAGATTTACTACTCCTTTACTTTTTATTGCCTGTTAGCTCAGCAATGGCCTAGGTGAAATGACAACTTTCAGCAAGCTTGTTTTCTGTGGTTTATATTGTGCCAGCTTCTCATTCTTTGACTTTGTTTATAATACATTCAGCTTCTTACTAGACTCTCAGCTAAGTATTGGAAAGTGTAGGACTGCTCTGCTGCTCACAGAAGTTATCTACATGTGCTGATAGAAATTAGATAGATTAGATTAACACATGTATGTTAATGAACATTTCTCTGTAGGCTGTGGACCCTGTGTTAATATACTAATATCCCCATCATGGATTTAAGAGGCCTGCTTCCCTTTATTGTACTAATAAGATATTTATGGGTAGGGAGCTGTGTATCACACTACACAGTTATCTGATCTTTTGCCTCTGGAGAGACAACTTTGAAAACTCTGAACTCAAAATGAAAATAGGCTTCCAGTTGTTACCCAAGCCCTGCTTTGTGCTATTCTATGACAAGAGTTCAATCCAGTTGTGGCAGTCTTTATTCATGAAAAGTCTAAGAACAAAACCAAGAATGATGAGCCTGTAGAGATAGTAATATAGCTGACTGTCAGGTACTTTTGATAAAATAATTGCTGTGTTTTTCCACTGGCACAGGACAAAAGTTGTGTAGTAGTATTCATAGGGACTCTGAGGGATAATTGGTCTTTCTGTATAAATAAGCTCTCATGCATATTTGTAGTTTTCTGTCTGGTATTTTTATATATATATACACATATATGTTCATGCAGGTTGTGATTGGATGTAAATATCCTCCTGTGTTGAACTGTAGAATGTTCTCTGCTTCTGGAGTACAAGTACCTGTAATGCGTACATGCATGGTGTGACTGACTGCATCTGTACAGGCCAGTGCATCTCACACCTTGTTTTTTTTTTTTTCTCGAATTCCATGTGGCTGAGCAAAAAAATGTTGTTGTGCTCTTACAACTAAATCAGCTTTGTTTGGTTTTTTTAGGTCTTAGCTTAATTTTTCTTCTTCAGAATTTCTGTTTATTTTCTTTGAGGTGTCCCATCTCTAGGACTGTTCTTCTTGTGATAATGATTTCTCTTCAGTGAAAGAGCTCATTCATCACTGATTGACCTGTCCTTTACTGCTCACTTGCAGAATAATAGAGGTACACAGTGTGAAAGGATTATGAAAACTCACCTTAACCAATAACTTCTGAGAAAAATAACCAGTCGGGACAGTCTGGAGGAATTGCAGAGATCTTTGGCCTCAGATCTGGACAAGACAAGAAGTAATCTCAACAAAAATCAGTTTGTATCATACAGCCTATCCAGTGCCTGGTCCTGAAAATTTAGCGTCAGAAATAATTTCTGAAGATTAAATTTTTGCTCTTAGTCAAGTATTCCTGTCATACCTCACATTCTTCTAAAATCTGCCATTCAGCTGTCAAAAAATTGGTTTCTTGTTCAGGTCCAAGCTCATTTCGTCAGCTCTCTTTTGTTTCTCAAACAGATTATATACGCAGTACGATATCCTCAGAAAGAGGCAATGTAGCCATTAGCACTGCTCATCAGAATGACTGTCCATGAAATTACACAATTGAGTCTCCAAACTGACTTTTGCAAATGATGCTGGAAAAATATGTTTAGTGCCTTGTCCTATTTTCTCTTTTCTTTCCTGTCGTCTCTTTGCGACTGTGCTGTCAGATATTCTTCAGACCTTCTTAATGAGTGTACAGGAGTGCAGTACAGTACCTCACACTTTTCACTGTCTTCCTCCAAAAACCTCTCTTAATCACTCTCAGAGACTCATCAAAAAGGATGCTGAAGTGAATTGTTAGGAGAATGACGTGACTACCAAAACTGCTTTATGTTGGAGGAAAATTGTTTTACAGCAGCTGTTTCTGAGAAACAGAAAAAAGTAGATCCATCAGTCCTGGACCTAAGAGGAGTGTAGTCCAGAAGTAACATTTGGGCTGATGACCTGTTGTTGCTCCAGCAGCATTTTTATTTTAATCTGCGAGGTTCTTTCTGCTATGCCTGTTCTATTTGGTAGACCTCCGCTACTTCTGTAACCATTTCTACTTGGACTTTGTCATGAAGGTCCTGAGGACATTAAAAAAAAGTAAATTGTCTTCAGGCCATGTCTGTAGGACTGGCTCATAAAACAGATGGTGCAACTTACTGAAAACTGCACTAGAATTCTCTCTTGCCAAAAGTTGTACTGTTGATTTTATTAGCTCTGACAAAGCTAACAAGGTGACTCAGATTACTGCTATTCTCTTGAAATGGAATGTGGCCATATTTGGCTGTAGGACATCCTGCACTTACACGCAATCTAATACAACACTGCACGTTCATTTAATGCAGATGTCATTTGAACACTCTATAATCCTGAGTGCCCCAATTTGATGGACATGTTGGTGACTATCACAAAGCATGATGGTTCCCTCTATAAATAGAAAGTGAAAAATAGGCAGAAGGTTTCTTTTCCTTCATCATCTTTCCACATTGGAAAAGTTTGATCTCTATTAGGTTTGCTTTTTCACTAGGTGTCACAGAACCAGTAGCCTAATTTATATTTCAGGTTAGAGCAAGGAGACAACGAGACTACAGTTTACACAGTAAGATCATAATGAACAGATGACAGAAAACCTAACCACCATGCAGTGAGATCGACTCCTTTTGGTGGGGAAATGTGGTCTACGAGACAGGTTTGTCCCAAGAACATTTGCATCTCTCTTATCTGTCTGGAGATTGTTACTATTTGCCAAATGTATTTACCTATTTTAAAATGAGGTAGCAGATCATAAATGGGAAGAGAAGGATGATGGCCTATGTGCTGCTTTCCAGGACATAAGATAGCCTGAGGTCTGCTTCTTCCCTTCAGATGTCAACAAGAAGTGCCAGTACTTCTACTCCAGTATTCGTATGTTCCTGATCTTGCAGGGAGAGATTTAGTACTGCTTCCCTGACTCATCTTTTACTAACAATCCTCCCCAAGGTGAGGCAAGAAACAACATGATTGATCCTTCTGGCTCCAGCTTGGCTGAAGCAGTTCTGACTTCAGCACCCTGCCTTTGTTCTTACAGTGTTTTACAGTGAACTTTCACAGATTTTACACCCAAACCTCACATCCACATCATGCTATGAACACCATGTGGCTTCCAAGCTTTATATGCCACTTGCTCATCCTCAAACAGTGATATTTTCAGCAACAACAAAACAAAACAACAGTAGCAGAAGTAGCCACATGAACCATGTTTTTTGTGTGAATTACTGAGAAGGTGGTACCTCTCTCTATGTCTTAGTTATCCATATTATCTGGACTGGTTTTTGTTCATACAAAGTTTTGACCTAAAATCATCTTAAGAGAGACTCTACAGTGATTTCTATTGTGCATCCATATGTGCTAGGCATTTATTTTTTCTTTTTTTTCAATACCCCAGTTACTTGACTGATTAGAACCTGACTTTTAGTGACATGGACATGCACTGTTTCCCAGTGGGTCTGGCATGTTCTGGATACTTTTTGATAATGACTGCTCTTCTGATAGTTTATAGTATGACTAAAGTGATAGGAGATCAAGGCTCTAATATTTGTCCACCTCCTCCCTCCCCTTTCCACTCTGACTTCAGACATGTCTGTGTTAATTGTTTTCAGCCTTGGGTCAACCACTCTTGTTTGCCTTTTTGTGTTGATTAAATCCCATCCTGAGATTTAAAGAAGTGCTGTCTTTAGCTCCACTCACTAACCATTGCAGAAGCATTATGATATCATTGTTTCTTGGGAATTGCCGGTCCTTATTCAGCTAGATATTTCATGCACCTTTGGTGGCGGATGCTTTGTACAGATAGGTCTTTTAAAGAGGAAGATTAATTAGTTGTAACTGTTTTCTTTGACATGTGTGTTTAAGCTGTCTGAACAGGTTTATGGGATGATTCTGCTTCCTTGTAATTGGGCTCATGTCAGTGTAGGATGTCATGTGGCCAGCAAGGGTCAACCAGGTTTCCTTCTAGGAGAGCAAATGTAATGTGGGATGACTTATAGTAACTTGATCAGTAGTAACAGTTGACATCACAACCTTTTTCAAGACAAAATGAATGTTTCTTAGCTTAGAAAAATAGTTCCTCTTCACACACTTCAAGTGCTACTATGATAAGGCAATGTATGTCCTCTGCTATGCTGTCATTTCTGAAATTGTCATACTCAGAAATCCAGGATTCTTTCTGATATTCTAAGGGAATAGTGGTAGGAAGACAAGCTCTGACTGCAGAGGCCGTCTCAAAAGAATACCCAACTTTAAATTGCCTTCTTCTCTTCTGAGAAGTCTCTTAGTGTAGCTCTTCATACAGCAGTGTGAAAGCAAGAAAAAGTATGGAAAAAAGTATTATATGAATGTGTAAAGTACTTGGTACATGTAGTGCATTTATTTTTTACTTTGCCTTTTCTTACTTCTTAATCCAACTACCTTTAGTGTTTATGAATAGCACAAAACTCTAAAAGTTTTTTTGAATGTCTAAAGCAGTACAAAAGTTTTAACATTCTCATTGAAGTCACTCTACTGAAATCAATGGAGCTAATTACTAAAGCCATTGAAATCAGGATTCAATAAATAATTTTTCTTGAAGTAGTTGACTCTTATTTTTCTTTCAAGAAAATTTTATGTTCCTGTATTTATGTATCATATGTGTTACATGAATATGAGATGGAAGACGCGTGCAGCTGACATGAGATGCATTTTGGTTTTCTTTGAGTCCTGACTGTATTCTGAATAGCATAATCCTTCTGACTGCCTTAGGACTTCAAGTGAGAAGACTCTAGTATGTCCCTAGGGATGTGTGTGGTTTACATTGGTAATCCACTGTAGGAATACAAATTATATGATGCTGTGTGACCTGCAACTTTCTTCTGGGTGTGGTGCTTGACAGATTGTTAAATTTCATGTTGGAAATCTTGTAGTAGGCCTCTTTCTACAATATTCTTTACAAAGTACTTTGTCATTTGATTGAGGTGTTGTCATCATCCCTGCCTGGGATTTCTTCTATTCTCTTTTCTTGCTGGGGACAGAGAAGGACACATGGAAGACAAATTATGTGAATTCATGATTAAATTAATGTCTTTCTTTTCATGCCTTTAGTTTCTTAGGCATAAGTTGTGAATGCTGATGGTCACATTCAGTGATTAGAAAACTTGAGTTACTTACAGTATCAGAGAAAGAAGTTTCATGACTACTTTAAAATCCTTTTTTCCTTAAAAGCTCTTTTTACTAGGAGATTTTAAAAAATAAAATGTGTGGGTCCTGTCCTCCTGTAGGAGGACTATTAGAGGTAGCTCATGAAGCAAAAAATGAAGAGTAAAAACAAGTGGGACCAGAAAACACAGTGTGCAGTCTCCATTGATCCGTGTCACCACACATCCTTGTTCCTATCACACACTGCATAATCAGAAGGGACGACACAATCCAAATCCTTTTTAGTCCGTGGAGGTTACAGTGTCCCAGATGCAGTGCCAAGTGTCATTTTATGAGTACAGGTTGCTGTATTAAGGATATGCACCATGCATTATGCAGAAGTGACCTAGTAAGTATGCAAATGTCAAGGAAGGAATGATGATGCATTTATAAATTTTGCTTAGTTTTCTTAAATTTTTTTTTTAAAAATATATGTATTTTTTAAAAGATATCCAAGAGGGTGTGAACTCAGCATTGCATAACTTTAATTTTTTTCTGTATAGGCACTTAAAATAGCAAATACTTGGCTTATCTATGGCATCTTTTTCATCTGCTAAGTCAGCCTTGCAAGATGTCTGTGCATAGTTACATATTGTTACTTGAGTTTTACACACGGATAAACAAACAGAATGGAAAAAATAAATGAAATTGACATTTAAAAAAAAAAAAAAATTTAATTTATTTACCTAGTATCCCATAACACATCATTTGTTGTTTGAGGACTAAGTGTACGTCTTCATACTCAGTTGCTTTTTGTAACCACTGGACACACATCCTCCCTACCATCTTTTATTCCCTACTAATAATATCGAAGCACAGTTAAACAAGTATGCTAGTATAGATCTCTCCTCAAAAAGCAATAGTTTCTATTATTATTAATAATGTATTACACTCTGCACTGCTTCTTACCCAAAGGATATCTTGTAATTAGGAAAATATAATTTCTGTATGTGCACATGGTATGTCACAAACAGGAGTAATCCTGGAGTGCAATACAAAAAGCAGATTGACAGAATAAAGTAGCTAGCATAAAGTAATAGATTGCATGAAGTAAGACCCTGAAAAGCAGTGTGGGGAAGTGAGAAGTATCCAATAGTCTAGAACCTGCCATGTAAATTCATTAAGTGCTAAGTTTATACAAACCCATATTTTGTCTGGAGTTCAGGAGTCAATACCTACGTTTCATGAAAAAATTGTCAGCAAAATGGATGTGTGTTTTATTAAAAGTACTTTTCTACTCAGATCTCTAAGCACCTTTCAAAAGAGAAAGTGCACCCCGAGTTGTGAGTGAAGGCTCAGAACATGTCTGTGTCCCTTTGATGCTGTAATAATTCACAAGTTATTTAATACTCAGTGTTCGCAGTTTCTTTCTGTTTCAAGTGCTTTTTATTTTTTAATTTCTATCATACAAAGCAGTTTCCTTCAGGAACAGGGAAGAAGGGAGAATGTACATTGTGTAGATGATCTCTGCTCTCAGTTATGATGGTCATCTTCACTAACCACATTGGAGGAGATAGTACCACACATGGGTTATACCTTACTTAAGAGGATGAATTCTGTGATACCAGTCAACCATGATGAGGACTCTGTGTGTATTAATGTCTCTCTATTAAAATTTAGTTGCCATGTTAGTCTTTGTTCTTAGTTACTAGCAAATGACCAGACAGGAAACCAGGCAAACCAATAAGATTTACTCAGGTTGGGGTCCCATTTTCCAGTTTTGATCAGTGCCTTCATTTGTCAAAGGATACTATTGTTTATTCTACTCACAGTAAAAACGAGGTGCAGTCTGAACTTTATCATAGTTTCAGGATAATGTAGGTTTCAAATGAATACTTCTGGTTTTAAACTGTTAAAAACCTTGAGTGTATTGTATACAGACATACTAAGGTGAGTCATACAATGCATCTCTCAAATACTTGGAGAGCAGAGTTGTTCCATTTTTGTTCCTAGATACTGCTCTATATCCTCTGTAATTTCTCAGTGTCAACTAGATTAGTTTACTAGAAATCCCAAAATTGTTTCTAAAATGTATTTCCAAAATAGATGCATCATGAGTTAGTAGCATCTATACCAGAATGGCACGCATGATTTTTAGGAGTTGCAGTTGCAGAAATGTGATAATCTGTCTCTAAAATTGTGTAGCCTATGGCCTGGCCGCCATTATTTGCTGAAATGACCTGACTGTCCCAGGGTTGTACTGCTCAGGGTGGGAGGTGGGATCTTCTTGTAACAAATTAGAATTTTTCTTGGACTTGAGCTAGAGTGGCTTCTATAGCTGATAAAAAAGATAAAATCCAAATGAAAACAAATTCAGTGACATTGATCTGCTGATAATCCATCCTCTACATTCCTCAGTCTCATCTGTTCCCTGTATGACTGCTGTTGTCAGTGTTCCCTCATTGTGAAAGTTAATCTTTGTATTTAGTACCTGTTTAATCTGCATGGATGTGTCTACTGAAGCCTGCTTGGATTGAGTGAAGAAGATACACTGCTTAGTGTATCAGTTACATGCCTGCAAAGTGGGTGAGTTAAAGTATGTAAAGTTAAAACATAAAACCTAAACTTCTCTTTGCATTAAATGGCAAAATCTTAGAGCAGTTCCAAAACCGTGTTGCGGTGTGAAGCAATATCCTGTTTCAGCCGTCTCAGTTCTTACTCAGGTGTGCCAACCTCTCCCTTCCCCTCTCCCTAGCCCCCTTGGTAAGTGCTGTTCGTCAATCTAAACATTCCAGCAAGGGCGTCGTGTGATTGGCTAAAGTTCAAAAGATGCTTCTGAGCCCTGGGGTCATTGGCCTGTCTCGGTGTCATGGTCCCCTGAGACTCCCCCCTCCCACCTTGTTGGTGGCTCACCTGTCCCTTCCCTCTCCCTGCCCCCGAGCTTAAAAGGACACTGAGACCATGCAGTCAGTTATTCTGTTGTAGCTGTTACAAGATTTCAGAGATCTGTGACCCTGGAATAAAACTGTGGATTAAACCCTACGGCAGAATCCATCTCCTTTTCCTCTTCACCTCGCCTAAAGCCTTTCCACCAGAGGTAAACCTGAGTTCCTGCCTGCCTGGACTTGTTCCAAGAGCCAGCTGCAATTTCCAGCTAGCCAAAGATGTCTCTGAGGTTAAAATACCTCAGTTGCTGCCTCTGGTCAAGCAGCAAGAGCCAGACGAGCCCAGGCACGTTCCATCCAGTAATATTGGGATCTTATTCCAATAAAACAGGTTTTCATGAAATCTGAAGATGGTCAAAACTATTTACACCTAGTTTATCTGAACTTTTTACATTAAAAATTATATTTTCAAAGCAGCACAATAATTTAGAAAATTTCCTGTACTTCAAAATATTACTAGAACTGCTAATTCATGTTGAAACTCTTTTTACATACTCATATGTTTGGCGTGTGCTTAGAAAAAAATAGATAAATTCTCTATACTGCTTCACTTGTGCTTAGAAGCAATGGAATGTGTGAGAGTCTGGCATGAAATACAAATACGGTAAATAAATGTAATTTCTAAAGTCCTGATAATTCTTAATTGATGTTTGCCAGAACTTTAGCGCACCATATCTACAGGAAGTGTGTCTTTACAAGTACTTGGGAAAGCTTGATGCTACGTTGAAATTTGTACATAATTTTTAGTTGTGCACATGTTAATAGAAGAACTGTATAATGCAGACACTGTGAATGAAACATATTTGACAGTCTTTCCAAAAGCAGCAGCCACTGGTAGATCTGCAGTAAACCATCCAAAACAAACTGTCACTAAAAACAGCAGTAGGCCACTACATAACAACCACAAGAATTAATTTAACAATTGCAGTGGTTACAGCCTTGTATATTCAGCTTTGCACATCCGTGCACCTCACTGTTTAATTTAACTTGACCTCCACAAGTTTTAATAATTCCATCTAGGTATTTAAGTTGGTATGAAGATCTCTCATCTAGATTTCTCACTTTTATTGCCCTAGTTATTGTAGTTGGCAAATAGTATCACCCACATCTACTGCAAAAGTACTGAAAACATGCCTGTAGGTAAGAAATTCCAATATCTCTCCAGTATGGGAAAGATTAATCTCAGACA